>CM040184.1:63020453-63057953 GCA_022606455.1 Callitettix versicolor
GATGTATTTCCGTTTTAAAAATCTGAATCCCTGTTATTATTTATTATAAAATTATTGTTTATAAGCTTACATTTGCAATGATTTTAATTGAAACAATCTTATAATTCCAAACAACCTGCCTTTTCAAATTAAAATATTGCAGTTTCCATTGAAGTTGGCATTTACAATGACAATTAATAAGTCACAAGGTCAGATATTAAGAGTAGCAGGAATATATATGGTGTAAAATATATAGCCATAACCCGTGATAAGAAGTAGTCACTTCTGTCGGCAGTCATACGACTGCCGCCTTTTTTTTAGTGAAAACTTTTATAGTCGCGGTTGACAAAACATTGGTATAAACATTTGATTTCGCGTCACTTTTGATTCCGTAACTCATACCTCAAAGCATACATAACTGTTCCTATATATAGAGAGAGACCTGAATTTACTATTTCTAAACAGCTGATTTCGCACAACAGCTGTTGCTACAATATAATTTCGATTGAGGTTATGTTCATTGTTTTTGTTAATTTTGAAAATGTGTGTTTTCTATATTTATGCAGTTAAATTAATATGACACACCCATTTTCACCACCTAAAATTTTCGGCACTACCTAAAAAATAAGTAATTTTTTTTTAAATTAAACTTTAGTACATTTCATCAATTTTGTTTACGAATTATGAGGATCATTTTAATGTATATTTATAATTGTGTAAACCAATATTTTGGCGGAAAATATTTAATTATCACAATTCAATGCTTAGATGCTAACTTATAAAGGTTGTAAACAAATTTATTTTAAGAAAAATTTATTTCACTGTTTTGAGTTATTAGTCTGCGTGTATGAAATTTGAACAAAATTTGGAAATCCTGTTTTGAAAATCAAGCTTTTAGATGTTTAACCATTGCATTGTTTTTTTATTTTTGCTAATATGGATTTTTTTGACATATATGTGTCCTATATAATAAAATCATTTAGGTTCTTAAACGCTACGTTCAGGAAATTTTTATCGAAACGGTTCAATCCAATTTTTTTTTTTTTTTAGAACACTTAGCTTTTTGTTTTTATTCTTATAACAGCTACTCCTAATTTGGAGGAAGATAAAAAACTAATTATTTTAGTTCCAAAAACGATGCAAAGTTAGAACAGATTTGGGATAGTAGTTTTTGCTTTGGGTCGAATTCAATAAACGAACAAACATAAGCTACTGCCAACATTGAAATTAATGTTTTAGTTCACTGCAAATATTATTAGCGACTTTTCATTGAGAAATTATCTAATAGAGCGGCCATCATAGTAAGACGATCTTGACATATAGATCCTTTTTTTGAAGGATCTTTAAAAATTGTATATATATTTATATGTAAAAATATATTAACACTCTCTTTAGCAATTTTGGTCCACTTTGATTCAAACTTGGCACAAAAATAAAGTATAATAATACCTTGAACAAGTCGTTAACCAGAAAAATTCGTTCAACAATCTCAAAATGGCGGCTATTTCAAACCAAAAATTCATATTTTTTTCTTAAATTGTTTTGAAATCTGATTTCAACGTCGTTAAAAGCGTTAAGAGCTGTATAAGTTAGCATTTAGTATTTTCAAAATATATTGAAGTTTAAAAAAAATGTTGACGTGGTCAAAGTTTATTTTCGTATTTTCAATGTAATTTAAAAGCTTAAAGTGCTAGTAACGGCAAATTTGAGTGCTCATTGTGACCACAAAATCAGAATTTCCAATAAATAAAACTCACATGTACTGCGATTGTATTAAAACACCTAATACAATTAACATAAGTTTTTTGTATATCATCGGGATGGATTAGGAGGTGAAATTAAGCATAACATGTACTTACAGCAAATTGTTACTTTAAAATCGTTTCTTCTATATACATAAGAATTTTAAAACATTCATTAAAATATGGTCATTACCAATTCAAGTTGTTATGATTTATATTTGCACGAGAACACTTTTCTTGTCCGCCATTTCCTCGCCTCTATTCGCCTCCGCCATTGCAAGCCATTAACTGGCCATTAATCTTTGTGGAATCTGTTTCAATCCAAGTGGAGAAATGTGAGTGAAAAAAATTGTTTTCTGTATAAACAAATTTCAGAAAATGTAAGTCACTTCACCAAATTTACCTGTATGCGACAAAAATATGACATTAAGATATTTTATTTTGATAAACCATTTCTTTTCTTTTGAAACTGGATATATTCTCCTTCTGTGACGTTTAAAACGATTATTGTGAGAAGAATTAAAATATGACAAAATTAAAGAGTGGTAAAAGTTTGCAGGTGTCCAACCGCATTTTGAAAGATATTTTGGACTTGGTTACAAGTTTCTGTTTCAAATCAAGTTTCTGCTACAAGTTTCTGATGGATCTGCTTCAAATTTCAAGCATTAAAAAAGCTAGATTATAACTTTTTTATTTTACCTTTTTATACAATTTTGTTAAACCACCTTAGTCAAATTTTTTCCGGGTAGTTTTCGTATTTTAAATAAAAATTGTATATTTTAAGGATGGTTTTTGTAATTGTTTGTAAAGACAGTTTATGAAAATTGATTATTAAAACTGATTTTGAGAACAGTTCTTTAAAAAAATATAAAATTATAAAAAAAGTTACATTTTGTAACATTTTGAGTGGCTGATATAGTATAAAATAGAATTGTTTTGCATAATCCATATTTACTTACAAAGAAATTGTAAACATTAGGCCTATACCGTTCACCATCTACAAAACATTGTTCCGTTATAAACCGGCTGTACGGTGTGTTTTATAAAAAAGGATTTTTAATTAAAAAATGATAATAAATACAAGAGGCAATAAAATATGTGTGGCACTTGGGGTAGTGTCGACTGAAGTGAAAATTATTATAGGTTATATTCATTAAAATTTAACTATACAAATTTAATAAATACACATTTTTAAAATTAACAAGAACAGTAAACATAACCTCAATTGAAATGATATTGAAGCAACAGCTGTTGTGCGAAATCAGCTGTTTAAAAGTAGTCACATTAAGACTACATATATACAAGAACAATTAGTTATATGTGCTGTATATTATGTGTAACGGAATCAAGAGAAAGCAAGTGTTTTATACCCACATTTTGTCAACCACGACCATAAAATTTTTCACTTCAAAAATGTTCAGTAGTTTTTCATATTATTCATTTATTGAAACGAAGAACTTAAAATATAAAAATAGTAGTAATAGGCTATATTACTACTGTTATTTATATTTCATTAATAATGAATAGTTCGAGAACACCGATCCAATGCCTTCACAATATCTTACATGACCAGCTGATTACTAAGATATTCTTTGCAACTGTTACAGTTTGATTTAGTTCACTGCTGCAAACAATGTATAACGTTCGATATTGAGGTTATGCTTTGCTGAGTTTTGTAAATCGTGATTCAGTGTTTTAACTTTTGTTTTATGTGCCAAAGTTGTTGAAATAGTGTTTTAGAGTTTATAAAGTACAAGTGTATGAGTTTATGGAGAGTGAAAATGTGTTCTGCGTTTAATAAAAATATAGAAGTAAGTCTTTATTTTTTTGAGTAAGTAAGATACATTTGATTTGCCTTTTACTAGCACTAGACTTGCTTTAGGGGTTATGTTCAAATTTAATATTATTGATTAGCATTTTCAAAGATTGTTATTACGTTTTGGACATAGGCTAGTGGTTTTTTAGCCTATTTTTTTACTTTAGGCTTATTAGTAGAGGGTTTTTAGCAATTAATTTATTCGATATGCTGCTAGCTGCAGGTTGTTGTAAAATGTTTCTCTATAACTTCACGATAAATATTATGCTCTAACTAGTAAATCTTGTCTACTATAGATTGCTATTACAGTATAACTAATCTGAATAGGCTATACAGATTTAGTTTTTAACAATTACTAATTCTATCTCTATTTTTATTTGTACTGTAAATAGATAAAAATGTTTAGCTTGTTCGGCCTTTTTCCATACTTTTTTCTGGAACGCTTCAGTGCATGCGCAAAAGCAATAATTCAAAATATAAAAGCGCGGAAACTACGAGAAGTACGATAAAAATCGAAAATAAAAGTGACCAACATAACCTCAAAATTACTACCGCGCGAAAATCGCTAACGTGTTGTAGATCGGTAAAACGATAAAAATACGTCTAAAACGGGTTTCGTGTGTTAAAAAACTTTATTTTAAAAAAACCAAACCTAACTGACACGGTTGTTAGGCCTAACAAGGCTTTTATATTTTGGATTATTGCTTTTGGGCATGTACTGAAGCGTTTCAGTAAAAAAAATATCGAAAAGGCAGAACAGGCTACACTGCACTTTTATCTGTAAATATTCACAGGTTTTAGGTTAAAGTTACACAATTATATGCGTTGTGATTTAATTTACAACCATTCAAAAAGCTAAATTTAGATCGTATTCTTGTTAAAAATGTCTTTAAATTTCTTTTTATTATTTTTCTAAGCTACGTTTACATTCTAGCATAGGATAAAATTAATTGTTGTACTATAATTTAGAGTTTTCATAACCTCAAAGAACATTTTTTTTCAATTGAACTTACTTTCAGCGTTCGAGCTGAAAGCATCAGTAAATAGTGCTAAAGTACTGTAAAAATTTTCTCGTAATAAATTACGTTATTTTAAAGGAATTCAGTTAAATGTTGCTTTTTTAAAAAAAAAAAACAAAAATACTCAGAGCAAATGACAAAAAAAGAAGCAAAATCACCGAATAGCAAAATCTAGAAGAATTTTATCGGTTCATTCATAATTTTTCACGAATTTGGCCTTATATAAATATCCTTAAGTCAATGTAAGAAATTTAAAAATAAATATAGAACAATATGTACTACATAATGTATAGTAAAAAACCATACAAATCTCGCGAAATGTAGAGGTTTATTTATTTGCAAAAAAAATATTGTTCATATTAAGTAGGCTGTAATCTTCCTTTAATTTTGTAATAAATAACCTATTCACACAAAATAACATTTCTAAATCCTTGATTTTTCTAAATTAACAATTACTTAATACGTTCTAGGAGGTTTTTCTACTGACATTAGGCCATTTGCAATAATTGTTCACAACAAACTCAATTGCAATTATTCAATTTGTAAAGAACAATGAACAAAAAGAACGCAACATCCCAACTCAAATATCATCTAATACATCAGTTAAGCATGTGAGCAGTAAGGAAAGAACAGTTTAAATGAAAATGTCTAAAAACAGTATACAAAAGCGAATTTTATTTCATGCAATCCGCCCCAATAAGTTTTCATTAATGTGTTATTAAATCACGTGACCTCCGAGGCATTCGATAAAGCACGATTATTAAAATAATATCCCTGCAGAGTAGAGAACTAAGTTTAATGAGACTAAAATTACTTTTTTTTATCTCGAGAACTTTAATAAACAGTTACGCTTTGTAAAAATTTTTAAAAATGTTCGTTTTAAATGATGAAAGGAATATTGTTAGGAAAATTTGTTTTAGCGTTCGTAGAATTCAAAGACAGTCATTTCTTTAAATTCATTAAGGTTCTTTTTATTTTGAACAGTGTCGTTCTACAAGTGAACTGTCCAAATGATATAAATAGAATGGTTCTTTAATGTTTGAGCAAAAATATATAGAATTAATCTTATTAGCTATTTCCCTGAAGTGATGGAAGCAAATTCCAAGAATATATTTTTATTTTACACTTTTTTGAAAATATCTCATATGTCATCATCAAAATTAGAATACAGTCAAAAAAGGATGCTTGCGGGTCCAATTAGCCCCTCACAGGCGAGACCCTTAGCTGAACATGGCGGATCTGCGGAGAGTGACGGAAATTCTGACTGGTCACTGGATATTCCGCAGCCATTTACACAAAATGGGTTTTCATATGACAAATCTCTTGTGTAGTAAATGTGGTACAGCTGAGGAAATAGCTTAACACATACTTTTTGACTGTCCAGTCTTTGACAGGAAACGATTTTAATCCCTAGGCACTCTGTGGATTGGGGGACAGGCGATAGAACAGGGCAACATCATCCAAAATATCTCACGGTTCTCTAAAAACCTGAGGTTGGATCAGGAAGGTTGGACCTGTAGACGAGGTGAGAACATTAAGCTACATAGCTGAGTAGCAAAACCAGAATCAGTGGAAGTCTTGGCCCTATAGTAATAAAAACATCAGAGTTAAAATCTGCATGTATTGTCATTAAAAAATTTTAATTACATTGTGTTCATTAAACTTAATTATTTTATTATATTTTATTGAAAGTCCATACTGATTTTATTAATCATTTTTTACCCAAACGTTTGGGTGATTACATTAAATTCTGTTAACCATAAATTCTTTTTATTAAATAAACTATTGTGTAACGTTTAAATTTTAAAAAAAATAAATGTCTTTTTTTATTAAAGGATTAAAAACATTTTAATTTGTTGTTGTTGTTATTTTAAGGCGAAAAGCACATTAAGGCTATTATCGCCTCCCTAAATCTAAGTGTGAGTGTAAAGTGTTAAAGTCGTAAGTGTAGTATTGTAAGTGTAAGTGTGTGTTAGACTCGGGTACCGCGAGGGACGTCTAAATCCTCTCAATAGGTGCAGCTAGTCTGCCCCTCTTGCGCGGAAAACATTTTAAAAAAATCGAATATCGAATAAGGAAACTGAACGAAGGTAATCACGTATTCTGATTTAATTGATAAATATTGTTAAGTTATTAATTAGACTGTTCACCTGCAACGACTATGCTAACTCTTGATATAGTAAAGGGTTAGATAATCACTCAACAATGTAGAAACTGCATACGTTTGTACTTTTAACATAGGCTAAGAACAGTAAACTTAAATTTATTGTGTTTTTAAACCTAAGAATAGCTTTCCAAAATATACAAACCGACAGACACGAATTTTCTCTCACTGTTTTATGGTGCTCAGTAATTTACTTTTGTTTACTTTAGCAATATTTCTTTCCAGATTTTTGGACGAATATTTTTATACACAATGTTTGTATATAATTTAAAATTTTGTGCATTTTTAAAAATTTGTTTTCAATACAACAGTTTATGTTTTCTTCACAATTAAAATCTTGCACATACCGACGCGACCTCTGTGGCGATCAGATGTAACTCATTAGCTAACGTTCGGACAGGCGCGCCAAGCGTTCAATTACGCAGCGATCAGAACGCCTCTTGCTTGGTTTGCCAGCTGATCGCGATACAAATTTTTCAAACATATGAGAAAACTAATTGAATATGTAAAAGTGCACATTATATGTGTTCTATCGCACAATACGTATTTACTAGCATAGTATTTAATAGGTATTTAAAAGTTGTTATTTTTACGTAAAAATTTCGAAATATCTGGAGAACTAATAAAAATATCATGCTATGAGAAAATTAAAAGCTATACTTCCACAAAAATTCAGCAATTATTATTATTATTATTTTTTATTTTAAGGTGGAAAGCACATTGAGGCTATTATCGCCTTACTAAATGTAAAGTGTTAAAGTCGTTAAGTGTAGTGTTGTAAGTGTAAGTGTGTGTTAAACTCGAGTACCGCGAGGGACGTTTAAATCCTCTCAATAGGTGCAGCTAGAACCCCCTGCGGGGCTAAACAACTAAACATAATTTAGTAAGAAACGAATAAAAATTAAAATATGTTCGGTATTTTAACTTAAGACCAAATTGTTTTCTGTAAAAGTCTTTCATGGTTTTCTGGGCTATTTATTTCAGTCTGTATTTTCTTAAGTTTAAAATTTGCCGAATTTCGCTACCATATGTGTACAACAGCCTGTAAAGCATTGATTGAAACATAATTACATAAATACTGAATTTTATTACAATACTTTTTTTGTTATTTTAAGGCGAAAAGCACATTGAGGCTATTATCGCCTCCCTAAATGTAACTGTGAGTGTAAAGTGTTAAAGTCGTGAGTGTAGGGGCAACTGAAGGAAATGCATTGGCTGCTTGGAAGAAGGCCAAAACATAACACACTGCTGCTATACAAGCAAGTTCTAAAACCAATATGGTTACGCCTATGTGTGGTATACAGTTTTGTGGCTGTACCAAGAAGTGTAACATTAAAATTATTCAGACTTTTCAAAAGAAAGTACTAAGCGGTACAGTGAAAGCATCTTGGTACGACGGCATTGATAAGATTCACAGGGATTTTAACATTGTACCGGTAGAAGTCGAATTAAAAAACAAGCAAAAAACATGAGTTTCGACTCCATCAACACCAAAATGTTGAAGTACTTGCCTGACTACGCAGAGCTAGTGAGATTGAAGCCTTTTGAGTTGGTTTAGGGCCCATAGATGCACTCTAAGTGTGGTGCTGTTATCAGAGGTATTGGTACTGGGAAATCCTAATATATAAAAGAAGAAGTTCTGACTGACTGACTGATTCATAATCAATGCAGAGCCAAAACTATTTTAGCTAGTGACTTGAAATTTTCAGGGTACATTTATGTTACCATATAGGCGTGCACTAAGAAAGGATTTTACAAAAATTTGATTTTAACGCCATTAAACTACTTACCCAGTCCAACTTTAATAATCAACGTAAAGCCGAGACTATTACAGCGAGAGACTTGAAATTTTCAGGGTATCTTCTTACAACAATTTTGAGCTGCACTAAGAAAGGATTTTTCAAACGTTTGGTTTTAACGCCATTAAACTACTTACCCAGTCCAATTTTATTAATCAACGTACAGCCAAGACTATTATAGCTAGAGGCTTGAAATTTGCAAGGTACCTTCTTACAACAATGTTAAGGTGCAGTAAGAAACTACTTTGCAAAAATTTGATTTTAACGCCATTAAATTACTTACCCAGTCCATGTTTAATAATCAACGTATAACTGAGACTATAATAGCTAAAGATTTGACACTTTCAGGGTTACCACCACATGTAGGGGTGCACTGAAAAACGATTTTCGAGTATTCAACCCCTAAAGAGGTAAAAATGAGGGTTTTTTCTTCACCATTTTCCCCCAAATTCATCCTTTAAAAGGATACAAATATAAAAGAGGTATAAATGTATATATTGGAGAAAAATATTTTCTATCAGATTTTTTTAAATTCGAATGGAACACGTTTGAAGACAATAAAACAAAATATTCAGGTTATATTTTTTCATATTCACTGTAAAATAACCATGAGCTTAGATGATCACGCTTTTATTAATATATTTGTTTATGTTTCTAAATTATTACATTACTGAAACAGTTTAACTTTCGTGGGCAAATCCGCGACAGGTAATGCTAGTAACCTTATAAACTGTTATAATTATTTATTAGATAATAAACTTCTGGTTGGCCAGTACAGCTAGTTGTAGTGTATGTATTTTTTTTTAAATTATGTATGAGGGATAAAATTACTGCTTACAACACGCAAATCGACTGAATTCTCATTCGAAAAATTAAAACATTCTGTAATGAGCTACAGAGATCATAACAATAAACACAAAGACTTATTTTTTTATCATATCAGCTATTACATTTATGCTACAGCTGATCATACTTTTAGCCGAATAAATAGAACGAAAATACTTAAAATATTTAAATAAATATAAATAGAACGAAAAATAAAGAAAACCAATTTTTTAAAAAAAGTAGGCCTGTTTATTTAATAAAATGTTTTATTTACAATGTGTATTAATGTACAATTATTTTACAATGTAATATTTATGTATCGTACGTTCATTGCTCGATTATGTATACAATTTCAAAATTAAGTAAATAGAAGACAAGGAGGGGTTTGGACTGCGTGACTGCCAGAAGGAAAGCCCCATAGTATTTAATAAATTTAGGAACAAGAGGGTAGACTTAAATAATTGAGTGAAGGATCAAAATTAAATTTCTCCAAAATGAAGGAGTTTTCGCGAAGAAATTTTCGTTTATAAATACTTCCAGCGATATTTTATCATAATTTCGCTTTTATACAACAATTATTTAATATAAAAATGTATAAGAGTTGTTCCTAGTTTAGTTGTTAAAGAAATATTTGTTAACAAATCAAAATTGAATTTGTTTTCATTCTGGCCTGAATGAAACTTACATCCAAGTTTAATACAACCCAAGGTAGGAATAACAAGCTTACATTAATAGCCTACTATAAGAGATAAAGGCGTGAGTTGAGTCTATCAAGATAGGCAAATGTTCATGGCTCCTGAGGGAACCCTCTGACCTAATGAACCTATTGTGCTGGCAGCTTAGACGTGCAAGGCTTTCAGCTGTTTCTTATTTTATGGTATGACGTGTTAATTTGTAACCCTAATAAAATAGTACCTTCATTATCCTTAACCCTGTATATTTGTTTGGTAGATAGGTACTTTACCGGTGACGTGATTGAAGCGGATTTTCAACAATATTATTTTATTTTACTCTGATTCTGATTTGACTATCATAATCTTGCAGTTACTAGTATTTTAAAATTTCAAATTACGTTGAAAATGTTGATTAAAAAATTGTCGTTTTTTAAACGTTTTAAAAATATCCATTTTACATTTAAAAAAAACATTTTTGTTAAAGTTCAGTTTAATATTATTTTGGTTTCATCAATTTAAAGTTTTTGATAATTTTACAAAACAAAAAATTCGTCTCGTCTTTACAACAACTGTTTAAATTTAACTTAATTAATTATTTAAATTTAAACTTATTAAGTAGATAGACTACGCAAACCCAAATGTTATAATTAATTAAATGTAAATATTTGAGTTCCATCAACACAGAGTTCTGTTTTTGTTGCCCCGCCTCGCTCCCACAGTCACTACTCCATTGTACATATTGTGTTAGCAATAGAACATGTCAAAACGTTCATATTGAAGTCATATTTTAAATAAGCTCGTAGTATTGTAAAACATAACAACCCGAATACCCGTGTTTCGCTACTGACTGACGTGACGGAAGCGAATTTCTAAAACGTAACAATGACACATCTGGTGAACGGACATTTTAAACTCGCGGTTATCCGAACCCCGGACAACCGAGCCTTCGAATTAATCGAGACAATGTCATTAAAAATAAACAATCTACAGTAAGTTACATCAGAATTACGAACGGATACATAGCTTGAGCTATTTTTAGAAAGGGTAATTATATTTGGTTGAAATGTGATTAGGAGAAGAGAAAAGAGAAATCGGTAGTAACGTACCACCAAGTAGAATCACAGAAAAGATCAATGGCCCAATTCTAATGATGGGGATTGATCAGATGGTCAAACGACACATTGTCTCTGGACCCTTTGATGTCAAGTTGACTTTTGAGGGTGGAGATCGTGTTTTGGAAAAATCTGGAGACATAGCATACTATGGCTATAAGACAAAGTCAGGTGCTGGGTTGTACAGCCTGAGACCGGGGTTAAAGAAAGTTATTACCTTGGGACAGCAGTTTTCCAGACTGAAGAGATGGCCATTAATGACTGTGTTCGGGAGAAGAGTTTGAATCTGGGCTTCAAGAAGGCACGCATTCATATATATATATATTGTGTGTGTGTGTGTGTGTGTGTGTGTGTGTGTAAGGCGAAGAGCACATAGAGGCTATTATCGCCTCCCTAAATGTAAGTGTGAGTGTAAAGTGTTAAAGTCGTAAGTGTAGTGTTGTTAAGACTCGGGTACCGCGAGGGACGTTTAAATCCTCTTAATAGGTGCAGCTAGTCTGCACCCCCCTGCGGGGGGGGGGCACGCATTCATATTCATACCGATAGTCAGGCAGCAATAAAAGGACTTGCGGGTTCTATAATTCAGTCCAAGCTGGTCTGGGAGTGTCGGTAGAACCTCGATGCTCTGTCCCTAGACAACCGGGTAACTATTTACTGAGTTCCGGGGCATAGGGGAGTTGAGGGTAATGAGAAGGCTGGTCTGGCTGGACTTGAATCTGCATTTGAGTTTATCGGACTGGAGCCGACTTTAGGGATTTCTCTATCGTTGGCCAGGTTTTCTATTAATACGGGATTACTAATCAATACAAGGTAAGATGGAATAACCTTCATGTGCATTCCCATAGTAAACGTCTCTTAATCAAAGTCCTTGGAGGACTCGAAGGAGAAGCAGATGTCCTGGATAGAGCACAACTCAGAAGGATCATGGGGCTCATTACAGGGCACGGTGGTCTGAGGTTGTACATGAAGAGGGATAGTTATGTACCATGGAGAGACCATGTGTAGGTTGTGCAGGAAGGAAGAGAAAACTTCAGGTCACATAATTTATGATTGTGAGGCTCTTGCTAGTAGGAGCTTAGGGGTTTTTGGTTTCCAAGACCCCAGGGATCTTCAGCAGAGTGAGCTAGTCAGTGGATTGATGGAACTTATTAAGGGCACCAATCTGCTGAACTAGGTGTTTTTAAGACTTTTAGTTGCACAATAGATAGTGCCTGGGGTTGTACTATCCCTTCCTCTAGTCTCTAATCTAATCTAATTTACCACCAATCACAGTGTAAGAGTTTGATGTAAAATAATGTTCTGGCACTTTCATACGCTAGAACCGGTTCTAGGGATATAAAATAAGCCTATTTTCCTTGCTTCGCATATTTGGCAGTTGTGTCGGGTTTAGTTGTTAATTACAGTGGTTAATCATTTTTTTGTATGTAGTGTCATTGTTACCTCAGCCCAGAAAACAATGAAAGACTTGTACAGAAAAAAATTTGGTATTAAGGTAAAATAACTTATTCATTTTAATTGTTATTTGTTTCTTACTAAATTATGTTTAGTTGTTGGCCCCCGCAGAGGTGGTCTAGATGCACCTATTGAGAAGATTTAGACGTCCCTCGCGGTACCCGAGTCTAACACACACGTACACTTAGAACACTACACTTACGACTTTAACACTTTACACTCTCACTTACATTTACGGAGGCGATAATAGCCTCAATGTGTTTTTCGCCTTAAAAAAAATTAGTTGTTAGTGTAACCAGTTTTTTAAACAATAAACTTAACGTATTTGGTTTTTCCGTCATTTACAAACAAAACCCTGTTTTATCTGAGATAGTCTCGGTCGCAATCACCTCGGTTAATCGCGAGTCTACTGCGGATATTTCATACGAAAAGGAGATCTATAAATTTCGTAATTGCATAACTTTTTATCTTGCTCGTTTTTGAAAGTCTGATTTCAACATCATAATCAGAATATTTTATATTTTCAATTTAAATACAATGGAAAAACGAAAATAAACTCTGTCCGCGGCAAGCAATAGACCTACGTACCGTGCCATCACAGGTATCATTTTGAGAGCCTTTCATAATGTTTAACTTTTCAAAATGGGTTCGCCCTTTTTAACGAAATCCCATTTATAAAATTAACTATATTCATTTATAAATGTAGTTATTAACTTCTCTCTCTCTCGCTCTCTCTCTCTCTCTCTCTCTCTCTCTCTCTCTCTCTCTCTCTCTCTCTCTCTCTCTCTCTCTCTCTCTCTCTGTCTCTCTCTCTCTCTGTCTCTGTATCTGTCTCTGTATCTGTCTCTGTATCTGTCTGTATCTGTATCTGTATCTGTATCTGTATCTGTATCTGTATCTGTATCTGTATCTGTATCTGTATCTGTATCTGTATCTGTATCTGTCTCTGTATCTGTATCTGTATCTGTATCTGTATCTGTATCTGTATCTGTATCTGTATCTGTATCTGTATCTGTATCTGTCTGTCTCTGTATCTCTGTATCTGTATCTGTATCTGTCTGTATCTGTATCTGTATCTGTATCTCTGTCTGTATCTGTATCTGTATCTGTCTGTATCTCTGTATATCTGTGTATCTCTGTATCTGTATCTGTATCTGTATCTGTATCTGTATCTGTCTCTGTATATGTCTCTGTATCTGTATCTGTAACTGTCTCTGTATCTGTATCTGTTTCTGTCTCTGTATCTGTATCTGTATCTGTATCTGTATCTGTATCTGTGTATCTGTATCTGTATCTGTCTGTCTGTATCTGTATCTGTATCTGTATCTGTATCTGTATCTGTATCTGTATCTCTGTATCTGTATCTGTATCTGTATCTGTATCTGTATCTGTATCTGTATCTGTATCTGTATCTGTATCTGTATCTGTATCTGTATCTGTATCTGTATCTGTATCTGTATCTGTATCTGTATCTGTATCTGTATCTGTATCTGTATCTGTATCTGTATCTGTATCTGTATCTGTATCTGTATCTGTATCTGTATCTGTATCTGTATCTGTATCTGTATCTGTATCTGTATCTGTATCTGTATCTGTATCTGTATCTGTATCTGTATCTGTATCTGTATCTGTATCTGTATCTGTATCTGTATCTCTGTATCTGTATCTCTGTATCTGTATCTGTATCTGTATCTGTATCTGTATCTGTATCTGTATCTGTATCTGTATCTGTATCTGTATCTGTATCTGTATCTGTATCTGTATCTGTATCTGTATCTGTATCTGTATCTGTATCTGTCTCTGTATCTGTATCTGTATCTGTATCTGTATCTGTATCTGTATCTGTATCTGTATCTGTATCTGTATCTGTATCTGTATCTGTATCTGTATCTGTATCTGTATCTGTATCTGTATCTGTATCTATATCTGTATCTGTATCTATATAATCTCTATCTGTATCTATATCTGTATCTGTATCTGTATAATCTCTATCTGTATCTGTATCTGTATCTCCGTATCTGTATCTGTATCTGTATCTGTATCTGTATCTGTATCTGTATCTGTATCTGTATCTGTATCTTTATCTGTATCTGTATCTGTATCTGTATCTGTATCTGTATCTGTATCTGTATCTGTATCTGTATCTGTCTGTATCTGTATCTGTATCATATGTATCTGTATCAGTAGCTATATCTGTATCTGTATCTGTATCTATATCTATATCTGTATAATCTCTACCTGTATCTGTATCTGTATCTGTAGCTATATCTGTATCTGTATCTATAGCCATATCTGTATCTGTATCTGTACCTGTATCTGTATCTCTATCTGTATCTGTATCTGTATCTGTATCTGTATCTGTATCTGTATCTGTATCTGTATCTGTATCTGTATCTGTATCTGTATCTGTATGTATCTGTATCTGTATGTATCTGTATCTGTATCTGTATGTATCTGTATCTGTATCTGTATCTGTATCTGTATCTGTATCTGTATCTGTATCTGTATCTGTATCTGTATCTGTATCTGTATCTGTATCTGTATCTGTATCTGTATCTGTATCTGTATCTGTATCTGTATCTGTATCTGTATCTGTATCTGTATCTGTATCTGTATCTGTATCTGTATCTGTATCTGTATCTGTATCTGTATCTGTATCTGTATCTGTATCTGTATCTGTATCTGTATCTGTATCTGTATCTGTATCTGTATCTGTATCTGTATCTGTATCTGTATCTGTATCTGTATCTGTATCTGTATCTGTCTCTGTATCTGTATCTGTATATGTATCTGTATCTGTATCTGTATCTGTATCTGTATCTGTATCTGTATCTGTATCTATCTGTATCTGTATCTATATCTGTATCTGTATCTGTATCTGTATCTGTATCTGTATCTCTATCTGTATCTGTATCTGTATCTGTATCTGTATCTGTATCTGTATCTGTATCTGTATCTGTATCTGTATCTGTATCTATATCTGTATCTGTATCTGTCTGTATCTGTATCTGTATCTGTATCTGTATCTGTATCTGTATCTGTATGTATGTGTATCTGTATCTGTATCTGTGTATCTGTATCTGTCTCTGTATCTGTATCTGTATCTGTATCTGTATCTTTATCTGTATCTGTATCTGTCTCTGTCTCTGTGTGTGTGTGTGTGTGTGTGTGTGTGTGTGTGTGTGTGTGTGTGTGTGTGTGTGTGTGTGTGTGTGTGTGTGTGTGTGTGTGTGTGTGTGTGTGTGTGTGTGTGTGTGTGTGTGTGTGTGTGTGTGTGTGTGTGTGTGTGTGTGTGTGTGTGTGTGTGTGTGTGTGTGTGTGTGTGTGTGTGTGTGTGTGTGTGTGTGTGTGTGTGTGTGTGTGTGTGTGTGTGTGTGTGTGTGTGTGTGTGTGTGTGTGTGTGTGTGTGTGTGTGTGTGTGTGTGTGTGTGTGTGTGTGTGTGTGTGTGTGTGTGTGTGTGTGTGTGTGTGTGTGTGTGTGTGTGTGTGTGTGTGTGTGTGTGTGTGTGTGTGTGTGTGTGTGTGTGTGTGTGTGTGTGTGTGTGTGTGTGTGTGTGTGTGTGTGTGTGTGTGTGTGTGTGTGTGTGTGTGTGTGTGTGTGTGTGTGTGTGTGTGTGTGTGTGTGTGTGTGTGTGTGTGTGTGTGTGTGTGTGTGTGTGTGTGTGTGTGTGTGTGTGTGTGTGTGTGTGTGTGTGTGTGTGTGTGTGTGTGTGTGTGTGTGTGTGTGTGTGTGTGTGTGTGTGTGTGTGTGTGTGTGTGTGTGTGTGTGTGTGTGTGTGTGTGTGTGTGTGTGTGTGTGTGTGTGTGTGTGTGTGTGTGTGTGTGTGTGTGTGTGTGTGTGTGTGTGTGTATTAGAACACTCACCTTCGCATTTTTACTCCGATCTGATTCAAACTTGAAACTAAAATCGATTACGGTAATAGCTTGCACAAGATCGTAAACCATAAAATTTGTTCAACATTTTCAAAATGGCGGTCATTTCAAATATTTAAACATGTATAACCTTTTTCTCTCGTTTTTGTTCGAAATCTATTTTTACCATCGTAATTAGCGTTAAAACTGCATAAATTAACCTTTCGAATTTTCAAAATCCATTGAAATTAAGAAATATTTTGACGGAGGTCAGGGTTAATTTTTTGTATTTTCAATGTCATTTGAGTGTTTAAAATGCGAATGTAAGCAGATTTTAATGTTGATTATTACGGTGGAACCAGAAATTCAGAAGTGTAAGATATATAGAAAAATATCTAATTTGTTTGACAGTTCGCTTCCATCACGTCAGCGAGATACGTGCGTGAAGTTTAATTTGTCACAAAATCGATTCTAACTGTTTCGATCAAATATTGTTCAAACGTAACTCAAAAATACACAAACAAAATGGACGGGTTGCTATATCTTCCAATCTATATACTGTTTAATTTTTTATTAATTTTCAATTTTTTTTATTTAAAAAAATATAGTTCCTGTGTAAATCTAAAAAAAAAAGAACAAAAATGATCCCAATGTTGTTTACCTTTCTTACCTTCCTTGTGCGCAGCTGATGTTAAAATGTATAATGTTTTTTGTATTATTGTAGATTACACAAAACTAAACAGTTTCCATTTAATATTAGTAACGGGCAACTGAACAACCCCCCCCCCATTAAAAGCGATTAAAACGATCGCTGCAAGTTTTTAATGAAATTTCCACCTCTGCTGGTTTTAATTAAATCTTTGAATTTGTTTTCTCTAAATAAAAATGTAATAGTGCAAACGTACTTCCACTATTATGAACTGTTTGTTTATAGAATCGACGCATAAAACTAAATCGAATAAAAATTTCAGTCGATGTGATTGTTATTTTAGATCGGTCGAAAATAATCCGGAATGCGGGTTAAACAAGGGAAGCTTACGTCAAACAAGGGACAAAATGCGAATGGAAATATATTTACCCTACATTTCGAAAATAAAATTGTGCATTGTTTGACCCAGATTTGAACCGAGAGATATTAAGTAATTGAAGATTTTGAAAAACTGTGTTTTATTGTATCAAAATCTTAAAGTAACTTAATTTTTTGTATTAAACTTGAAATTTGTTTTAAGTTTTTGAAAATGAACCCTGGCCGCTGTCAAATTAATTTTCTCAATTTCAATGGTTTTGAATATTCAAAATACTGAATTGATTTCAACGCTATTTACGTGAATCAATGTTTATAAATACGCGAACGTAATTCCGATTTTTTAAATGTGTGACAACTGCCATTTTGAGTCTCTTGAACACAATTTGCTGGGCTCGAACACAACTATTCGAAGCTATTACAAAAAACCCTTTTTTTGAGTTCACGATCAGCGTTTTTTTTTACTTTTACACGCTTTTTCTTAACTTGCTTCCTCTGTCGGTATGTTTCGTGGTTTACATCTTGTAATCTTGTGTGTGTGTGTGTGTGTGTGTGTGTGTGTGTGTGTGTGTGTGTGTGTGTGTGTGTGCGCGTGTGCGTGTGTGTGTGTGTGTGTGTGTGCGTGTGCGTGTGCGTGTGTGTGTGTGTGTGTGTGTGTGTGTGTGTGTGTGTGTGTGTGTGTGTGTGTGTGTGTTGTGTGTGCTATACTATGGAGTACTCTTTAAAAAAAATTAAGGTTTTTTTCCTTAATAAGATGTTTAACATATTATTTAAGATAATAAGTTAGGCATAATTATCATTCAGATGATAATTAGGCACATCAAATTTTGCTTCTTTATGCTCTTTTATTTTTTGGTGTTTAACGTCCGACTATTGTGCACACTTGGGCTAATGCAGACGATTGGATAATTTATAGCGTATGAAAATGCCAAGCCTTGGCCGGGAATCGAACTCGGGTCCTCAGGGGCTTGGCCACCGAGGAAAATCATTCTGCTCTAATTAATTAACTAAAATTGCATATGGAAAAATAGTTTTAGCGTTGTTCAATAGATGGCGTTACACGCTTTTTCTTAACTTGCTTCCTCTAACTGTACATTTCATGGTTCAAATCTTGTAATCGATTTTTAGCCCACTTTCCATCATCCAATCGTCTTGATATTTTACACACTTGTTTGCTTTCTATGACAATGCAATATTCAGTAGTTAGGTACACCAAATTTTGCTTCATTGTGCTCTAATTAATTAAAATTGCATATGGCAAAATAGTTTTAGCGTTGCTCAATAGATGGCGTTGTGTTCTTCTAACACTTTTCAGAACGAAAGTTGTCGAAAGAAGCGAGTTCGAACCGATTACAAGATTCATCACTAAAAAGTAGAAAATAAAATTAGAAAAGATTTTTAAAAAACACAATTTTTCAATTCAAGTATAAAATGCACTAAAAAGTAAAAAAAATAATTTCTCATCAGTCGGAGAATAAAGCGTGGATGCCCACCAGTACTTATAAGGATCTTCTTCAATAAGTTCTAATTAATCTAATCTGCACCTACGCTTTATTCACCGACTGATGAAATTTTTTTTTTTAATTTTTAGTACATTTATACTTGAAATGAAAAATCGCGTTTTATAAAAATCTATTTTTATTATATTTTTCTTATTTTTAAATCCTGCTGAAGTTATACCGGTTAGTTACGAATCATCCTATATAAGCAATTATTATTCTTTTTAAAATGAGTTGCTCATTAAAAAACAAACAATAGTAATTGAAATTGCTGCTCATGTCGTTAGATGTTATATTACTTGTGGCCATGGCTTGTAGCGTTACGGTGTGAACTTGCCAGGATTACCGGGTTGGCGGATTGATGTTCTTTGTGAAGTATTTCCACAACTTCTTCCTTGTTTATTCGGGTTGAGATACAGCAGAGGGTGAGAGAGGTAAGATTTATTTGAAGAAATTTACATGAGAGTTCTTGCTAACAAATACGTCTCATTTGTTTTTGTAAGTACTTGGTGAGTGGATCAGAATCCTACTTCCTTGGTTGGGAAGATACTCGTGTATTTCACACCTTCAGAATGTAAAACTTTTGCTGGTATGTTGTAGCATATCAGATCAGCACTAAGTTTAGGCATTTTGTTTAGCGCTTTTGTAAGTGTCAGTATACTTCAGTGTTACCATGTAGGCTGCAGATTTTGAGGTCATTCAATTTTTTGAAGTGAATGTTTTTTATGGCGGGGTATGGATGTATGTTTTGCACGGGAAAAAATTCAGTTTGTCGTCTCGCATCACGCTTTTATATATATATATAGCATATACTTATATACTACTCCTTATGGCGGGGTATGGATGTATGTTTTGCACGGGAAAAAATTCAGTTTGTCGTCTCGCATCACGCTTTTATATATATATATATATATATATATATATATATATATATATATATATATATATATATATATATATATATATAGATATATTTATATACTACTTCTTATGGCGGGGTATGGATGTATGTTTTGCACGGGAAAAATTCAGTTTTACGTCTCGCATCACGCTTTTATATATATATATATATATA
Organism: Callitettix versicolor; assembly: GCA_022606455.1. Lineage (NCBI taxonomy): Eukaryota > Metazoa > Arthropoda > Insecta > Hemiptera > Cercopidae > Callitettix > Callitettix versicolor. Next base: position 63,040,486 of record CM040184.1, read on the forward strand.
TATATATATATATATATATATATAGAGAGAGAGAGAGAGAGAGAGAGAGAGAGAGAGAGAGAGAGAGAGAGAGAGCGCATATACTTATATACTACTCCTTATGGCGGGGTATGAATGTATGTTTTGCACGGAAAAAAATTCAGTTTGCCGTCACGCATCACGCTCTTTTTAAAATGTATTTTTGAAGTGAAAACTTGTATGTTCGCGCCATTATATTACTAAACCAGTCCAACTTAATTATTTAGTTTTGTGTCGTGTTAACTGTGTAACAGTGACGTTTTATACGTTTATTATATATTGGTAGGTGTGAATAATAAATATTTAAATTATTTTAAACTTCATTATACTACTTACCCAGTCCAACTTTATTTAGTATTTAGTTTTATGACAAGTGTTAACTGTGTAACAGTGACGTTTTATAAGATTATTATTATATAAATTTTAAATGGTAGGTTTTGTAATATGAACTAATAAATATTTAAATTATTTTAAACTTAATCATATTATATTTCTGAAAGTTTGTGTGTTTGTTTATTTGTTTGTTTGTTTGTTTGTAATTCAATCACGCTTTAACCACTGGACCAATTAAGATGAAATTTGGTACTAATATGGTTTAAGTAGCTGAGATACACATAGGCCTATTCCCGTTTTACAAAACGTCATTATACTACTTACCCAGCCCAAAATAATTATTAGTTTTTTGTTTTGTGGCATGTATTAACTGTAGTTATTTACTGGACCTGAGATGACCTGAGATGGACCTGAGATGTACCTAAGTACCTGAGATGAACATAGATTCAATCCTATTTTAAGATCTTAATCTGTGTTTCATTTATTGCAAAATTATTGCTTTTAATGTAACATTTTCAATATTTTAGTTGAAATTTTTTTCAAAACTGACTTTAATTTGTTACTTTGTGTTGAATTTTCAATATTAAATGTAAAAAAATCCCTACGCAGAGTGCCAATTGTAAGGTAGTATATATATTTGTGTAATTACATTATATGAAAAAATGGTAAATGTGCAGTGTAGCATATCCTGGATTTTTCGATATTTTTGTTAGGAAATTGCTTTATTATGTGCCCAAAAGCAAGAATCCAGAATATGAAAGCACGTGAAGTACGATACAAATCGAAAATAAAAGTGACCAACATAACCACAAAATTGCTACCCGGCGAAAATCAGTAACGTGTTGTAAATCGGTAAAACAATAAAAATACGTCTAACACGGGTTTTGGGTGATAAGAAACCCAATTTTTAAAAGAATACTATAACCAAACTGACACAAAACTGACACGGTTGTTAGGCCTAACACTATCACGGTGATTTGTGTGAAAACATAACCTGTACACGGTTGCGTGATTATTTTTTTAAAGAATACTACATATCCTAATTGACACGGTTGTTAGGCCTATCATGGTGATGTGTGAAAAAACCTTAATTTTTTTTTAGAATACTACACAACCTAATTGACATGGTTGTTAGAACAATGCGAAAAAACCTTTATATTTTTTAAAGAATACTACATATCCTAACTGACATGGTTGTTAGGCCTAACACGGTGATGCGTGAAAAAACCTGTATACACATAACATAACTGGTGATGTTGGGCGGTTTTTTTATATTCTTTTAAAGAATTATATATATTGGTGAGGTGTGAATAATAAATATTTAAAAAATGCCATTATCACGGTAATGTGTGAAAAAACCTTTATACTTACTGAAAACAATACAACATGGTGATGCGTGAAAAATACTTATTTAGTATTCAGTTTTGTTATATGTGTTAACTGTAGGCTACTTAATAGTGACGTTTTGATGCGTGAAAAAAACCTTTATAATTTTTTAAAGAATACTAGGTACTAGGCTATGCTAACTGACACGGTGGTGCGTAAAAAACCTTTACATTTTTTAAAGAATACCACATATCCTAACTGACATTTAACTGACACGGTTGTTAGGCTGTTGGTCCTAATATAATATTTTAATGTATAAATTATGAAAGTTTAAATTTGGTATGTTTGTCTTTCTGTTTGTTATTCAATAGTGACAAAAATACTGTATTTTATTAACTACTGGACCGATTGAGATGAAATTTAAAAAACCATAAACATGGTTTAGGTACCTGAGATGGACATAGATGTATTCACGTTTTAAAAATCTGAATCCCTGTTATTATTTATTATAAAATTATTGTTTATAAGCTTACATTTTGCAATGATTTTAATTGAAACATTCTTATAATTCCAAACAACCTGTCTTTTCAAATTAAAATATTGCAGTTTCCATTGAAGTTGGCATTTACAATGACAATTAATGAGTCACAGGGTCAGATATTAAGAGTATCAGGAATACACTTGAGACTCCGTGCTTCTCCCATGGTCACTTATAGCCTATTCTAGTGTCGAGTAGCAAAAATCTATGTCTTGGCAAAAAACCATAAAATCATATAATATTGTATTTAGAAATATATTAAACTGAAATGAACGTACTCATGATTTTGAAAATCGACTATGGTGTAAAATATATAGCCATAACCCGTAATAAGAAGTAGTCACTTCTGTCGGCAGTCATGCGACTGCCACGTTTTTTAAAAATTTGATTTCAGTAAATTTAAAACTGATCAGTAAATGTTATACGTTTAATGAATAAAATCAAAATGTGCGTTGGGGTTCATATTTGGTCCGAAAACTATTTTAGAACATAGATTTAAAATAAATTCTACTAAAATATAATTTATTTTTCACTCTAACTAAATACTTTGTAAACGGTTAATGGAAAAATAAATAAATGTACCGCAAAGAAACTCACGAGAAAAATACACAAAAATAATTGCATCGCGCAGTTGTTTCGATAATGTTATGGATGCGAATTTTCAACAGAAAATAAACTAAATGACAATCAATTTTTATAACTTTGAAAATCGGATGTAATCACCGTAACCGGATTTGAAAGGGCAACGCAGATTTTACGATGCCGAAATCAGATTTAAAAAATTAATGTGTGAAAATATTTGTAATAACAGCTGTTTTGAAACTTTTAAATATATTTTACTGGGTAATTCTTACAAGTCATTAACAAAATCTATTTACGTGCCACGTTTTAATATAGTCAATCCAAAATTGAACTGTAAAGTTCTAAAACACACACGCGCGCGCGCACACACACACACACACATACGCGCGCACACACTCACATACGTAAGTACACGCACACACACAAGCACACACACACACACACGATCACACGCGACGCACACACACACACACACACACACAGCACACACACACACACGTACACGCACGCATACACGCACACACACGCACACACACACACACACACACACACACACACACACACACACACACACACACACAATGCAGGCTAAACAATGTAAATTGTGCCTTGTTGCAAAAGTGACAACAACACTCTCTCTCTCTCTCTCTCTCACACACACACACACACACACACACACACACACACACACACACACACACACACACACACACACACACACACACTATAGAGGTCAGGATTGGCGCACATTTCAATGTCACTGGTCTGTCTTATACAATAATGGCCGTTCAATAGCTCATTTTCCAAATGATATTTGCTAAAATGCGAGAATGTTTTCCTTGTCGTAACAAACACCAAATGCCACTAGGATTGCGATAACTAGTATCCACTACACTTGTCGGTTCGGCTTTCTTTGCTGAAGACCACGTCAACGTTCATGAACATACTGTTAGGCCGATCGCATTCAACACGTGACGTCACTGACAGTGGGCCTTCTTCTAGTTCTAGGAAACTTTACTTGTCGATTATAAATTTTTGAAACATTATCTTTTTGACTTCGAAACATGAAGAATCTGTTATACTTATTTCTTCATTGAAGACTAAATTTGTGAACTTGTGAAACGTACAGATTATCAGATGAAGTATAAAAAAAGTTCACCAGTTGACGTTTGAATTATAGGAGAGGATCATATATACCTTCAAGTTACATTATCCTCGACTGAAATGTATGCGTTATTAGACTGAACGTCGTACGAATCTAGCGTAGCATTTCCCCTGTCCTCAAGAGTAGACGGGCGCTAAAGATTTGAGATTTAAAGGATTTCAGACGATGAAAGCGATAGTAGTTCAAGGAACAATAGACGTCACAATGTACCATTATATATTATTTCTCGAGCCAACATCCCTTTTTCTCAGCACGTACTATTCGTACAGGCATAAATGATGTATCTTTAGAACGATTTTTTAAACGTCTTCTGACATTGCAACACGATTTTGCGCTCAAACTTACTGTTTGTGGTAAATTTTAACATAAAAGACCCTTTTAACTGTCGTAGGCAAAACGGCATCGTGGATGCGCAGCTCGTATGCGCATGCGCGGCATCACAAATCAGACAATATTTTGTATATTTTACGAAACTAACTTATTAATCACTAATAGACAATCCCATTACAAATGCCACATTTTTGCATAACATGCTTAGAGAAATTTCATTCAATATTTATTTAAAAGTCATTAAACTTATAGGTTATTTGGCCTTCCTAACAGTCCCCCCTGTCCGTCATACAAATCGGGACAAGCACTTCGAATACCAAACACATTTTTTGGACACTATTTTTATACAAATATATTTGTGATTTCAAAGAGCAGGATTGTATTTACCAAATGCCGTATTTACTTACAAACAATTTTATGTAGCCTTTTCAAGGGTAACTAAATCAACTAACATGTTTGTATCCATTAAAGGAAATGAAATACAAAAATTACAAGATGATTACATTCTTACTTCAAATATCTTTTACAACGAGGTACTGTAATGCCCTGTAAAAAAAACCATTATCTGCATTGAAATGTATATAATACAATGACTAATAAATTTGTGATTATTATTTCAAACCGATCGCTTTCCGATTTATTCTTTAAACATGTTTTCCTTCCATCCACTACAGCCCTCACCCAACGACTACTATTATTGAAAAGGCTCGTTTACTTAAAACTTTCATAGTGCGAAGTTTCGCATAGGCCTCCTGGTTCCTGATTAATATACAAAGAGCTCCACGACAGCGCTCGTAACCTTTTCTGTCAATTTAATCGGTAATTTACGAAAAATGTTACTGGACATTTTTATCCGGAAATGTTATCCGGAAAATATTCAAAAATGTTATTGGATATTTTATACTTTCTCCAAGATGCTGTTAAAATTATTATATGTTTTTTCATTGAGCCATATCATAATTTACAGGCCATATTACAGGAAATAAACATCAACTGAACCAGAGTCCGCCATCTTGAAGCGGAAGTGAATGGGAAAAATCTTTCACGTAAGTCTTTTGGGTTTTATACAAGACTAGCATTACCCGTCGCGGCTTCGTCCACGAAACTTAAACTGTTTCAGTAATGTAATAATTTAGAAACATAAAAAAATATATTAATAAAAGCTTGATCATCTAAACTGGTGATTATTTTACAGTGAATATGAAAAAATATTATAACCTGAATATGTTGTTTTATTGTCTTCAAACGTGTTCCATTCGAATTTAAGAAAATCTAATCCAGAATATTATTGTCCAATACAAACATTTACACCTATTCTATAATTTTTTCCTATTAGGGGATGAATTCGGGGGGAAATACTGAATTGCGTGTATCATAATTTGTGTTTTAAAATATTTTGTTTACTTTTAAGAAAATTTGATAAAAAATATTTTTTTTTAATGCAAACACTCTTTTTTCCCCCATGATAACTCTTTTTCCATTTTTATTCTTTTAGGGGATGAATTCAGAAAAATGTTGAAATGTGTGTTTCATAGCATATTTCTAGAATATAAGATAAAAAAAATATTTTTTCAATACAAAATTGTACCCCTTTTTTATATTTTATACCTTCTTTCAATCTCTTTAGGGGATGCGTTTTGGGGAAAAGGTGAAAAATATATTTCATTACTTATACTTAAGAGTGACTATGTTACGTTTTAAGAAGGTCAGATGAAAAACATATTTTTTTCAATAAAAATTGTTGTACCTCATGTTTACCTCTTTAGGGGTTGCATACTGGAAAATCGTTTTTCAGTGCACCACTTTTTCAGTGCATCTCGACAATGTTGTAAAAAGGTACCTTGAAAATTTCAAGTCTCTAGCTATAATAGTATTTGCTGTACGTTGATTATTAAGTAGTTTAATGGTGTTAAAATTTGTGCACTTAACATTTTTGGTTAGTAGTTTAATGGGCTGTACGTCGAAAACTCAGTAGTTTAATGGCGTTCATATGTTTGCAAAATCCTTTATTAGAGCATCTTGACATTGTTGTAAGAATGTACCTTGAAAATTTCAAGTCTCTAGCTATAATAGTATTGGCTGTACGTTGTTTATTAAATTTGGACTGGGTAAGTAGTTTAATGGAGTTAAATCAATTTTTGCAAAATCCTTTCTTAGTACGCGCTTACATATTAAAATGACGGTATCCTCAAAATTTCAAGTCTCTAGGTTTTATAGTTTGGGCTGTACGTTGATCAGTCTGTCGGTCAGGACATTGCCTTATATATATATATATATATATATATATATAGATAGATAGATAGATAGATAGATAGATAGATAGATAGATAGATAGATAGATAGATAGATACCTTCGTACCAAATTTCAAAATAATTGATCAATTCATTTGGCCAAAATTTCCAAACGATAACACTCGTCATCTTTCAATCAGGAGCCGCCATCTTTAAACATAAGTGAATGGGGGGGAAATCTTACATATACGTCATTGAGCTTTATACGAGTAACCTTTGCAACAAATTTCAAAACAATCGGTCAATACGTTTGGCCAAAACTGCGTAACAAACACAAACAATGGTCGAATTAAAACAGACTTCGCTTGGTTCGGACAATTATTTCTACCACTTAAAGATAAATTATATATCACTTTGATGGTTGCTGTAGAATATTGTTTTATTTAACTCTTAAATGCGTAACATAAAGTCATCATACTTTCCAAAAGTTTAAAATAATTACACTACTTAACTTGACAATTCGTACAAAACAATCCTACATAATCTAATACTGAACAACAGTTGAACAAGGTTACTTTTAATTAAAAAATTAAATATTAAACAATAAAACTTTATTACTGAGATTAAAGTGCGGAAGCCATATTGTTTTTACATCTAACCTAGAATACGAGGCAAACATTTTGATGGTCGCTATAAAAAAAATTTAATGTATTGTAGAACATAAAGTTACTCCATTAAACCATATAACTATCCCCTTAGATTACTGGTATTTGTACAAAATATTAATTCTCGATTTCTCTAAAACTTACTGCGCAGGTCAGTGTCATCTGTAGCTTTTTTTCAGTCGTCCTGCACGTTGCGACTTCTATCTTCCTCCAACAATAACTGTTATGCAATACTTCTGTCTAATTCCTTATTGCGAAGCTTTTTAAGTCTTTCTACATATTGCGAATCTAGCTTTTCGGATCTTTCAGTGCTCAAATTAAATGATACTCAAGTTAACCAATAACTCTCAACTTTGCAAACTATACGATGTTTTTTTCACAGTGTTGTTTTACTGTAATCAAAGTTTTTTACAGTATATTTTGAACAATAATCTGTAAATTGTTTTCAATTTCTTGGTTTAAATGTTCTCAAAGTTTTTGTACATATCGCTGAAAATGTAATATTGCCGCCTACAGTTCCAAATAGGCCTACAGTCAACCTTGGTTATAACGCCCTCGGTTAGAACACTAACTCGGTTATAGCGCTATTTTCATAATGTCCCCAATATTCTATATTAAGTGTACATGTATTTTAGGCTCCGTTACAACGCCTTGTGAACTCGGATACAACGCTGCTGTTATAGTCCAGCCACTTAGTAAACGGCCTGCGTGAGAATTTCTCGTGCATGTAGGAGAATTCCCCTCCAGCTCCCTCCAACAGTTCAGGGACTCAGAGTCTGCCAATCAGTCTACAAATACTACTCAGCGATAGTGAAGGAAAAGGGAGGAGTAATGGTGACAAAGTGAGGACATGACCTCTCACTCGCACATTTTTTCTCTCTGTCCCACTGGTGCTCTTAGCAGTTTTCTAAGCTGCTGACCTATATATAGTCACTCTCACTTGAAATACAATTTGTGTTCTATTTTTAGAATAAAGGTTGAGAATAGAATGGGACCCTTTCTTAGAATTTTGTTGCAGGCTGAACAAACAATGTAAATTGTGTCGTTGCCACAAAAGTGTTCTCTCTCTCTCTCTCACACACACACACACACACACACACACACACACACACACACACACACACACACACACACACACACACACACACACACACACACACACACACACACACACACACACACACACACACACACACACACTGTACGCCTTAGTAAGGGAAAACTTCAATCTCAGAACAGTGTACGCACTGTGTTGCATGTATACATACTAGACTGTACAGTACTTATTTTCTATTAGTTTTAACTAAAACATATTTTAAAATATGTAATAAAACAGCCATTAATTATGTACACAGTACACTGTATGCTTTTCTTTCACTACATACAGTATTTCTGCCTTTTACAAACTGTAAACTCGGTTACAACGCTATCTCGTTTACAGTGCTCATATACGTTTCGTCCCTTCAACCACCTTATATCCGAGGTCGACTGTATTATAACTGATATTATATTTGTAACTCGATAGTGTACATTTGTGCTCCTTAGATGTAGGCTTTGAACAGGGTGGTATTGTGTTTTGTGTGCATACGTTAAAGTACGTGTATAAGTTTGTGTATGTGTGTGTTTTTGTATGTTTGTACGTATATGTATATACGTGTGCGTATAGATGTACCCCGCAGATGGGGTGCAGACTAGCCGCACCTATTGAGAGGATTTAGACGTCCCTCGTGGTACCCTAGTCTAACACACACTTACACTTACAACACTACACTTGCGACTTTAACACTTTACACTCACACTTACATTTAGGTCGGCAATAATAGCCTCAATGTGCTTTTCACCTTAAAAAAAATTTTTTTAAGAAACGTATAGATGTATATATTGTATTGAGAAATGTATATTGAGTATGCGAAGTGGCAATTCAATTAGGATCAATGTTTTCTTTTATATGTATGTAACACGTGCCACGTGCTTTATGAAGCTGATGTATTTATTCACATTTGAACAATTTATGCTTCCTATCAAGCTTTGCTTTGGAGGTCTAATCTCTATTTCTCAATATATTAGCGTATACTGTATTATTTTGATTTGTTTACTATTGAGAAGTTACTCGATATGAGTCTAATATTTAGGCCTATACTTTCTGTAAACCAGAGTTTAGTTGGCGCTAGTTTACATGATCAAGCATATGCATTTATTATTTTTATTTTTATTAGTTGTGATGCATTATTAACGTTCTAATCCCATTCGTGTGAAATTTTTATATACGAGTACATATTATACGAGAAATAAATTTATTATTATTATTTTAATCGTGTTGCTAAAAAAAATAAAGGATATTTCCTACGTTTTGGGTTAACAAAATAAACTTTATGTTCATTAACTATCATTTTTTGTACGATAATGTCTTTGATTTAGTTCAGTGGGAGGTTAAATAAATAAAAACAACTTTATTATTACCAGAACACATCGCGCTTCCTAAACATAAATGCTGCACAACTTTTTCTTCCCAGAAAGCAAACCGTTTCTAATTATTTCGTTTTGTCAGTACTCTTTGTTAATTAGTGTATTAACGTACAGGAGGTAGGAGCAAAGTGCAGGCTGGTAAGGGGGAGAACTGGCGGAGAAATAGAGGGAGAGTGAAAGTTCAGTTTTGCATAAAATTATACACTACTTCATGTGAAAGTTGGATATTGTAAAAGATTGATGTTTTATATTTGTAGGTTATGTGTCCATTTTTTTTAGTAACATTTGTGTATAATATCATTTTAGCAATAAGATCATTAATGTAATTGAACCAATACAAACTAACAATGAACATTAATTACATCAACTCAGAGTCGTACGGGGCTCAAATTTTTAATCGAGAACCTAGGACCAAGAACACCTCCATAAAAATCGGCGCCAAACCCTTTTCTGATAAAAATTTTTGAAAAATATTGTATCACGGTTTGATCAGGGAAAATCGAACTGTATACAATTCGAACCTCAGCTTGTAATTAAACTACAATATACCTATGTGTTCGAAAAAAACGCTGTATACCCTCCGAACCTCAAGCCTTTAACCAATCTACTGTTATGTTTCCGTAATAAATCTTTAATTATTTGCTAGCTACAGAGCAGAAGGGGTGTGGGCCATAACTAAATTTTTATCTAATTTTAATGAACCATTTGTTGAGCGCCATGTTGTCTTTAATTTTAATATAATTTATACCCCACTGTTTAGGTCAAGACAACGAGAATGCCTGTGCGAGGTTACAAAGCTCAGGGTATCCAAGAAATCAAAGTTGTTGCTTTTCAAAAATTTATAATTGTCTTTTTTTTAATATGCCACATTAAAAGTTTTAAAAAAAGTAAGTAGTGACAGGAAAAAAAATATTTAAATTAATTACTTCTGTTTTCGTACAAAATCGAAAGGAAACAAATAATAATTAAAATATATCACACTTATCGTGATAAATTAGTTCAATTTTCCGTAAGGCAAACAACAACAAAATCAAAACTAAACTTTAACTCAACAACTAAACTTTAATCTTTACCAACCTTTTGGAATATAACATCTTACACAATAAATGTCAGTTATCCACCAAAACAAACTTTAACAAAACAAAAATAACTCTTGAACTAAACTATACTCTTCTGGAAGATATAAGGTTCACTAAAAGTAACAAATATTATTATTAGTGACGTCACTATGACTAACTAAAATAATAATAAACCCTTTACAAAAATATATTAGTGGAAAAAAATTAATTAAAGATACAGACTTTAATGCTATTAAACAGCTTGATTGTTTATTTTTCCACTAATCAGAGTTTAATGGTTTTCCCCTAGAGTACCCGAAATTTCTTTTCTTAACAACGGAGCTATAAAATCGGTGAAAACACCCAAGTTCGCACTGTCAAATTTTTTTAAAATTCTCTCCTTACTGGCACTACAACCAAAAAAATAGGCCTTAAACATGAAATTTATTTCGTTCGCGTGTTCGCGAGAATTTTCTATATCCAAAATCACGATGCACAATTTCCCTTATCTGAGCGCCGTAGCCTTGCGCGAACTAGCCTTAGCCTCACTCCAGAACAGACTCATCGGTCGTCTCAATCGTTCCTTCCGAACAGCTGTTTATTTAGCGTATCATCTTATTGATATTACACAATTCAACTTATATTTACCTTAGATATCTAATTGAGGATCTGAGATGTCTCACTACTCTAACTTTTTGATCGGGGAATAGAGAGGTCTTTCACCTATGAACTTCAAGCCTGTAACCAAACTACCCTATACTTTTGTGATCGGAAAAAGAGAGCTAACCCTATTGTATACAGCTTAATTATTACGCTAGAACTACTGTACTTAACGAGTATAAAACAGTATTTTAGGCACCTAGAGCGTACAAGGCGTATAATGCGATTACACGCGTTAAGTCCGAGGACTTGCGTCCGAGGGCTAGCGTAGCGCGTGGAGTATGGTTCATACGATCATTTTTACGTTTACGGGACTAAGGTTTGGAGATAAAGCTTACAAAAAGCATGCTTTTTAACACCAGTCAACCGGCGCTTTTCATTAAAATTCTGACTGCGACGCACCGAGAATCGTCCCGCCAGTCCGAGCTTGCCACTTTTTTTCTATTTTGTTCTACCAAATTTCGAAAAAAATAGCCGTTATTTTAGACAAAATATTCAAAACGGCGAATTATTTACTTACCACTGATATATTACTAACGAAATAGTATTTAATTACTGTAAAAACCAATTAAATGTATTTAGAAGCAAAAGATTTCATTCCGCTGTCCGGCATTTTACAGTTAAATGTTAAATTGGCATATCGCGAACTGCGCTTGCTTGCAGTGTAAATAACGGAGAATGAATTGATTAGCGCGATCGTTGTGTGTAGTGCAATAACGAAGCGTTTATTTAACAAAGACGAGTTGTATTTTTAATTGAAACCCGTTGCGTTGCAGTTTACCTAACGGAGTGGAAAACTTTGAGTGGAGCGAAACACGGTGATCGATTTAATGAATAATGCAGCCCCACCTTGTAAGTGCTACTTCAGCGGCAAATAAAAATACCCCGCGTTGTGTTTGTGTGTTCCATTCGGTTTGTTGAATAATTAAGTATATTTTAGTGCACAATTTTGGAAGTGCTTGTACGAAATTCGCAAAATGAAAGAGATTTTTATATGCCTCATTTCATTCTCTCCCCAGAATTTTTTAAATGATTTTAAATCTGCATTCTTAATTTAAAACACGTAATTTTTATTGCGTGTTTTTAAAAATACTATTTGGAAAGACTGAATTACATTTAAAACACGTGTTTGTGTGTTTCGTTCGGTTTTTTTTTTTTAATAATTAAGTATATTTTGGTGCGAAATTTTCAAAGTACTTGTACGAAATTCATAAAAGGCAAAGATTTTTCTATTCCTTATTTTATTTTATTCCCAGATTTTTTAAAATGATTTTCAACTTGTATTCTTAATTTAAAACACGTAATTTATATTGCATGTTTTTGAAAATACTATTTCGAAAAACTATATTACATTTTAAACACGTGTGTATGTGTTTCGTTCGATTTTTTGAATAATTAAATATATTTTGGTGCGAAATTTTCAAAGTACTTGTACGAAATTCATAAAAGGCAAAGATTTTTCTATTCCTTATTTTATTTTCTTCCCAGATTTTTTTAAATGATTTTCAACTTGTATTCTTAATTTAAAACACGTAATTTGTATTGCATGTTTTTAAAAATACTATTTCGAAAAACTGTATTACATTTAAAACACGTGTTTGTGTGTTTCGTTCGGTTTTTTTGAATAATTAAGTATATTTTGGTGCGAAATTTTCAAAGTACCTGTACGAAATTCATAAAAGTACAAGTACTTTTTTTTCTATGCCTTATTTTATTTTCTTCCCAGATTTTTTTAATGATTTTCAACCTGTATTCTTAATTTAAAACACGTAATTTGTATTGCATGTTTTTAAAAATACTATTTCGAAAGACTGTATTACATTTAAAACACGTGTTTGTGTTTCATTCAATTTGTTGAATAATTAAGTATATTTTAGTGCAAAAGTATTTATACGAAATTCATAAAAGGATTTTTGTATTTTTCATTTTATTTTCTCCCCAAATTTTTTAAAATGATTTTCAACCTGTATTCTTAATTTAAAACACGTAATTTTTATTGCATGTATTTAAAAGTACTTGTTTGGAAAGACTGTATTACATTTAAAACACGTGTTTGTGTATTTCGTTCGATTTTTTTGAATAATTAAATATAATTTTCTAAGTAATTATACGAAATTCATAAAAGGATTTTTCTATTTCTTATTTTATTTTCTCCATAGAATTTTTTTATGACTTTCAATCTACGTGTTACATTTAAAACACGTAATTTTTATTTCGTATATATAAAAGTACTATTTGGCAAGACTGTATTACATTTAAAAACGCTTTCGGTATTTTGTATCTTAATTAACAGAACAGCTGATTTATTAAACAAACTGATTTTTTACTAAAAGTTATGAAAACTTAAAAATTATCTTCAACAATCCTTAAAAAAATCAACTCTTAATTTTTTGGGCTATTGTAATCAAATTTAAACAATAAAATAAATTTTGAATATACATTCATTTTTTGCATTAATTACTAGATAATTTAATTTAACACAATCATCTTCTACAAATTTGGTAGCAGTGGTACTCCTACAAAACTGATCCCAAAACCAACAAGTGGTAAAACGTTACCCTCCAATGTGTTTAAAAACACTGTTAAAATGTCTTTGAATCCCTCCAAGAACCAGTTGCTTACGCAGTTTACAGAACAATATCAATATTCGCACTTGGCGGCGGCGTGCCTCCCACGCTATCTTCGTTACTCACTGTGATGACAACGGTGTTTTTCCGTGTTGTTTCCTACGCTCAGCGTGTTGTTAAAGGTACGAAATTATTTATCTTAAACCACGCACTTATTTTTGTTCAAACTACAAGAAGTAAAGACACTGTAAAATAAATTCTATGTATATAAATTCGCAAAAAGCTTTAAACTAAGAGATTGCCTGACACAAACACATTTAAATATGTTTTATCTGATACAAGCTTGCGTACTTATTTATCAAATGTATCAGCCACTGAAATCAGTTTGTTATTTTGACGGAGAAAGTGCTAAGTTTGATGATACTGTTTGGTTGGTGGCGAACTTTAAAAGTAATTTCATAACTTTTTTATTTATTTAGTGTGTGTGTGTGTGTGTTTTACAATTGCTTAGACGAGTATTTTTACCCAGCAAAATTAGTTCAACAGTTTCCAAATGGCGGACATTTGATATTTTTAAAAATTCGTAACCAGTTTGTTTTTTTTTCAAAATCTGACTGCAGCATCGTAACCAGCATTAAAAAGTGCATAAATAAGCGTTTTTATTTTCAAAATCCGTTCAAATTAATAAATTTAATTGGTCAGGGTTCACTTTTGTATTTTTATTGTACTTTGAAAATTTTAAATGCTAAGATATTATTCAGGCTATAATAGTGGTTATGGCGGTTAAATCAGAATTATTTAATGAAACTGTTATAATTATAAGTTTTTTTGGAAAATTGCTTACATCACATCAGTGAGGTAACTGCGTGCTGTGATTATTATTTTATGCCAAATTTGATACACTGACATGCGTTCAAATTTGTGAAACGTCTTATTTTAAAAAAAATTTATATCTAATATTTTTTCGTTGTTAACTTTGTAACTGTTTTTCGTGAAATAATTGAATACGACTAAATTTGTGTATTGTTTTTAAACACTTTACTTGAAAATTGTGTTATATAATAGTTGTCTAAATAATTTATAGTCGGAATGCATAATCGTTAGTTTTTCATTTTTAAAAAAATGATTTTAAGCCAATACGATGATTTTTTTTGTTTTTATTTTTTAAGGCGAAAAGCACATTTAGGCTATTATCGCCTCCCTAAATGTAAGTGTGAGTGTAAAGTGTTAAAGTCGTAAGTGTAGTATTGTAAGTGTAAGTGTGTGTTAGACTCGGGTACCGCGAGGGACGTCTAAATCCTCTCAATAGGTGCAGCTAGTCTGCACCCCCATGAGGGGACCAATACGGCTGAAACAAGCCTAAAATGGTTCACTGTGAAATTTAATTTTATTAAAATTAATTATATTTAAAAACCACTGCCACCTCGCAATGTTGTATGCGTGTACTTTCGTTAAAAGCAATGATAAAAGTTATTTAATTTACTAATAACCTTGGAGCGATGCGGTGCATTATTGGAGAAGTGTAAGGCCTGGGCTACGGAAATATAAAGGTGGGCAAAGGGATGAAATTCCATAAAGCTTACCATAAATCCGCTGAATTAAACAAAAACAAAACCAGTTTTTCTATTTCACTCGAATCCGCCTCGGGTTCAAATAATGTGGCTTTGTGTTTCAGTTTGGTTTGTAAATGAAAATCTCTCGGATGCGCTGTTTCGCCCAAATTAATTGGAAAGCATTGTGTTGTATTGAAATAAATTTTGTTCGGTATTAAAATAAAATTCAATAAAAAATTTATTCAAGTTCTACTACACTGCGGTGACGTTCCATATGTTAATTGTAGCCGCAAGGTAACACAGTGTTTATTAGCGAATTTTCATTAGATTTTTGTTTTTTTTTTGTGTTTAACGTCCGACTATTGTGCACACTTGGGCTAATGCAGACGATGGGATGATTTATAGCGTATGAAAATGCCAAGCCCTGGCCGGGAATCGAACCCGGGTCCTCGGGGTGAAAGCCCAGTACGCTATCAACTAGGCCACCGAGGCCGCTATTTCCATTAGAAAATGAGCTGTTAAAGCTGTAGGTAGTCATGGTAAGACCTAGACTAGGGATCTTGAAATTAGCGCCGATTCTAACCTCTAAATCACTTTTTGAGTTGCTGAAAATTTTAGTTTTATAGTGTGTATGTGTGTGTGTGTGTGTGTGTGTGTGTGTGTGTGTTTTAACATTCTTACGTTCGCAAATTTAATCAGATTCGAGGGAAGGAACGGCACACAAATCGATGTTGGTAATCGATTCTAAATTGCCTTTGTTAAACAATTAATTGTCTGCTTACTATTTATAAAAAAACAGTTTAATCAGTAATCACAAATGGAACAATAAAAAACTGCAAACCAACATCTTATCGTAACTTCAAAGCACGTCAGTAACAAAAATAATTAATTAGTGAGACAAATTTTAATAGCCTACAGGTGCAATTTTATAGGCCTAATCCTTTTTATGGGTCATAATTAATTTTAAAAGATTCTTAAGTTATAGTTTTTGTATTATAGGTTAAACTACACTATAACTACCATAATGTAAACAATATATCAGTTTTAATATAAAACAATTAAAAATAGTTTAATAAATTTTCTATTTTATTCCGTAATATTCTTTTTCTTTTCAATAATTCTATATTTAGGATGGGATAGATCATATAGAATGTTGTGCACTTTTAGGTAGTCAATATGTCTCCGGGCATGGTAAAAGACGTTTTACAGTGATCAGCAAGACGCATTCTTATCACTACCGCGCTGTGATTGCTGCGGAATTGAACGCCAGGCCGCGCCTGTCTGAATACACAGATCTTAGCTATAGTCCAGCCACTTAGTAAACGGGCTGCGCGAGAATTTCTCACGCATGTAGGAGAATTCCCCTCCAGCTCCCTCCAGTCCAGTGACACCGAGTCGGCCAAAGTGTAACAACTCAGCGATTGTGAAGGAAAGGAGGGAGCTATAGTGAGAGAGTGGGGATCAACCTCTCTCTCGCACATTTTCTCTCTCTGTCCCACTAGTGCTCTTAGGAGGCCGTTTTTAAGCGGCTGACGTATAATGAGTTACATCTGACCACTACCGCGGGCGCGTCAGGTATGGAAGCCTTTATATAGGTCATAAAGAAATTGGGAAATTTCTATCCAGTTCTTGTGTTTCACCAATGTCTCACTTGGTATTCACATATATTGGGCTTTGTTTGTAGAAAGCTAAACACTAGTCTTTTTATGTTAAGAATAGTAAGTAACATTGGTTCAAAAGACACTTCTCTCATAGCCTAACAATTTACATTTCTATCTTTCTCTCTTAGGTATGAAGTATGTATGAAGGCATGGTACTGCTACTGAGTTTTTGATCTCTAGAAAAAGCAGTTAGAATTATTTTCAGTCTGAAACATACTTGTTCATGTAGACATATTTTTAAAAACTATAAAACACTAACTGTTCCATCAATTTATTTTCTGTAAACTACCTTATTTGTTTTTACGGATAGCTTT
>CM040184.1:63065453-63140453 GCA_022606455.1 Callitettix versicolor
GACTTTGCCTTGGAACCGTTGCTTCTTGTCCTTGGTTATTGTTATTTGGCTGTTCTGTCCATGAGCATAGTGTCAGTGATCTGCAGTTCTGTTATGTCTTTCTCCGTTTCACTAAACCAAAGTGGTTTGGCTCTTCTACTGCGAAAGTAGTCAAATATTTTTTTGGTTAGTCTATTTTTGTCCATTCGGAGGATGTGCCCATAAAAATCAATTCTCCTTTTTCTTATTGTATCTGATAGTGTTTCAGTTTTTTGGTAAAGAGTTTCATTACTGATGTGGAGTAATTGGTTGTTACGGAATTTGGGGCCTAAGATTTTTTGTAATATCTTTCTTTCTTTGATCTACAGCCTTTCAAGTGGGCTCTGGGTTGTGAGAGATAATGTTTCAGCTGCATATAAGGCTTCTGGTTTAATTACCGTATGATAATGCCTTATCTTTGTATTCCAGGAGAGGGACTTCTTGTTGTATGTGTCCTTGGTAAATTGGAAGGCTAATTCAACTTTATTTCTCCTAGATTCCATAGCTTTTTTCTCTAGGGTGTTCCAGCTGATCCATTCCCCAAGATATTTGTATTCTTTCACTATCTCAATGTATTGTTCTCCCACTTGAAGCTTTTTTGGTGGTTTTTTTATGTTTGTCAATATTTTAGTTTTTTTCAAATGAAATTTTAAGTCCCATTTTTAACGCTTGCTTCTGGAGTTCAAGAGTCTGTTCCTTAGCTTCTTCCAATGTCTCAGCTAGTAAGGCCATGTCATCCGCAAAAGCCAAACAATTTACCTTAATGCCTTTGTTCTTAGTTCCTAGTCTGATTCCACTATGCGTATTCACGTTCCACTCTCTAACTACTTTTTCCAGAGCACAATTAAATAGCAATGGAGAGAGTCCATCTCCTTGTCGGACTCCTGTTTTAATCTCAAAAGGGGTGGAGAGTTCTCCCCTGAATTGAACTTTGGAGAATGTATTAGTTAATGTTTCCCTGATAAGATTTGTGGTTTTGTTATCAAGGTCTAGTTCCTTCAGAACCGAGAATAAGGATTCCCTATCTGTAGAGTCGTAAGCTTTTTGGAAGTCAATAAAAGTGATAACATACGATTTAGCCCTTGACTTTTGGTAGTTCATGATGTGTTTGAGGTTAAGGATTTGTTCCGGACTGAATCTCCTTTTCCGGAAACCCGCCTGGTATTCTCCAAGTTGATGGTCCAATTGAGGTTCTGCCCTATGTAGTAGGACTGTTGAGAATATCTTGTATGATACGTCAAGGAGAGATATCCCTCTGTAGTTGTTAGGTCATGATATATTATTATAATGTACAATAGTTTTTCATCCATATATGCAATAATTCCATATGGGCCTAAGTACTTGATCTACTTCAACTAGATCTAGGGTAACAAATATTTATGAGGAAATATTGTTTATTGTAGTATACATGGTTTATTTTGGAGAGTCCTTGATATATGGAATACATAAAATTAAATATATAAATTAATATAAATAAAAATACATTTTATAAATATTTCTACTAAGTTCAAGGTTCTACTACTACTGGTAATTCTCTTCACATAACGAGGTAATTCTTTTTTCAACTTCGCATATTCATGGACAATTTAGAATATTTTTAGTTGGTTAAAAAATATTGATGATTGATAATAAATATAAAAAATACGTTTAAATAAAATTAGGTTATGTATTTACAAATTACGTTATATATTAAAATTAGGTTATGTGAGATGTTACTGTCATATTTTTATTTGGGAGAAAGTAGGTTTTCATTTTTCAACACTGAAAAAAGTAACGTTAATAAGTAAAATATAGTAATAAGAACATAGGCCAAATATGTTTAAATAAAATTGGCTCTATATAGTTACAAAATTATGTTATTAACATTAGGTTATTACAGATTAATGATAGGTTATTAACCTAAAATAACCTAAAATTATTCAAGATATATACAAGAGTAGATATTGTGAATTTTAAAAAGTCCACACATCCGATAAATAATTAAAAATTATGCACTTAATTCTAAAAACATAAAAAAAGTAAAAGATAACTTTCAAAATTGTCCACTAAATATTTTTAAATTTCTAAACACAAAGTAAACTACGGAGAAAAACTAATATAAAACACAATTATGGCTGTTTTTACAGTTTAAAAAAATGTTTGAATAACAAATTTTACATTTAAAACTTTCAAACAACTCGTTTGAAAAATAGAGATAAACTTTGACAACGCCCAAACAGTTCTTACTTCACTACGTTCCAACAAGAAATAGAGGGAAAAAGTATAGCAAAATAGCAAATAGCAAATAGCATGTTAAAGAAAAGGTGTTTGTACTGTTGTCAACAGTTTAACAGGAAAATAGCAAGAAAAATGTTTTAGCGCTTGCGGCAACGTTCGAATGTAACGTAGGTGTTGGGGAAGTAAAAACTGTTGTTCCTTTTTTACAAATAACAATCCAGTCCAATTCAAACTGTTAGTTTCCATTTGACAAAGCAGTTTGTTTTTCGTAAATAGAATAACAGTTAATTTTAACAGTTTGGTGTTTTCTTACCCATCTCTACAATGCATGCAGGACTGTACACTCGTTTTTATAATATTTCTTAAATTGTTTTCAAAGGGTTGTAATCCCTCCAACTCTCCACTGGAACCGCTAATGGTTGAAACGAATTTTCCAATCCAACAATAACTTTTTTATCTTACACTGTTTGTGTTCGTAATTTATAACGCTGATTTCGACGGCGAAATATGACTTTCAAAAAAGCACAAGATAAAATAAGTTTTTTTATTGAAATCACCTCCATTTTGAAATTCTTAAACGGACTTTTTTACTGTTCAAATCAAGTTTTGTAAAACAAATTTAATTTTACAAAATATTAAATTAATGTGCAACGTTTTAAAAACAATTTCCAAACTAAAGTAATTGCATTCACTACTTCACTGTGCTCAGTGTAAACGTGAACAGTAACGAAATAAAAATTTGTATTACGAGGGATGGAAGATGAATTTAAATTCTTGTTTGTATGCTCCAACGGACTCCAGCTTGCAACGGACAAAGTGCTTGTGTAGGCGGGCGACCTTTTTATGGTGATAAAAACGCTTTTTAAAAGCCCAAAACAATTAAGATTATTAAAATATAATTTTATATTAAATTTTTCAGTGCAAGAGCGGGATGTAGAGGCAGAAATGCTGTTGGCTAAATGTTACGTTCTCGTGAGCGTTTTAACATTAGGCTTACACCTTACAGTGATAGGTTTTCCTATACCTTATGTTTTTCTTTCGACCAGATCGCTTTGCCGATCAGATTTTCAATACGTGCTGAAACTCATTTTCTACCAAATTAAGAACTGAAAACGTTCAGTTTTTTAACAGAATAAAAATTAATAAAATGTTAAGAGTTTTTTTGTATTTTTTTGTTTTTTTTTTTTTTTTTTTTGTGTTTAACGTCCGACTATTGTGCACACTTGGGCTAATGCAGACGATGGGATGATTTATAGAGTATGAAAATGCCAAGCCTTGGCCGGGAATCGAACTCTGGTCGTCGGGGTGAAAGCCCAGAGGACCCGGGTTCGATTCCCGGCCAGGGTTTGGCATTTTCATACGCTATAAATCATCCCATCACAATAGTCCGACGTTAAACACTAAAAAAAAAAAATGTAGCCTATAGCCTATGTCTAAAGCAGTTTTATGAACAATGTGTTATTGGCGAATTTGCATTTTTAAAACGCCAGAATTTGTAATTTTGGCACGAATTGATTCGATCAAACTTGAAAGGAAAATCGATGTTAGTAATTGCTTGAAGAAGTTGCTTGAACAGCTCAACAGAATCCCGTTCAAAAGTTTCAAAATACCGGTTAACCCGACTAAAAAAATAACTTGTATATCTTATAATTTCTTGCTTAAATTACTATTTTACAATATTATTGTAATTTGAAAGTAGAAAATCCTAATTTATATAAATTTTAAAGCTGATAGTCAGGTTTTAAAATTACAGTAAAGTAAAAAAGTCGCTTCTGTCACGTCAGAGTCAGCTGCTTTTATTGGGGTACTTTCTAAGTTCTTTTATAAACCATAAGATTTTTTTCAGAACTTTTAATCACATATAAAATAAGAGTGCTCCGTACCAATTTCCTAAATTCCTACCGTTTTAATTGTCACTGTCCTGTTGTACTCAAAATACATATTTGTAATAAGCAATGTCATTTAACACAATACCAAGCACGACATATTTTGTAAAAACTTTAAGCTTCCAAATTTTCAAAGTGAAAACGTGCATGTTACCGCTTTATATTTAAAAGTGCTACATTTAAGTGGTAAATTATTAACGTGTATTATGTTTTAGGGCTGACTGTAATGTTGGATTTTGCGTTATGCGTGCATAAATTTATATTGATACGTAATAGTATATTTTGCACTTCACAAGTTTCATATTACATTAATTATAATTAAATTTTTCATGTATTTCCGCCTGGGATCGAAACGAGAACCTTCCGCGTGTTAGGCGCACGTGATAATCACTAAACTACGGAAATTACGAAAACGTTTATATTGGTAGTTATTGTAAAATATCAGTTGTTTCATATTAATTCTTAACGATCAGCTGATTTCATTGAACAGCTGATTAAGGTATAATAAATTTCAGGTTATGTCGTTGAAAACTAGTTATGTTGTCGTGTTTTCGAACAAATTATCGTAATTAAAGTAAAAATGAAGAGGAAACATGATACATGACTTTTATTTTTGGTTTAATAACAGACATTTTTGTTAATTACTGATACTATAATTAATTATAAAATCAATAATTTAGTGTTAATGCATAGTTATTTTAACTCTAGCTACGATGACTTAATCAAATACCGCTACTGCCCATCCCTTGTCTTGTAAATACAGAAGTACTCCATTGATTAAAGACATTACTAAATTAAATATATAATGTTTACAAGATGCCCTTCCTATTTCTCGATAAGCCAAATGAATTACTTCTTCTTGGATATTTACTTGTGTAGAAAACTAGGTTTACAGGTAATATAATAAAACATTTGTAATTTAAAATCAGCCATTTACATATAAAACACGGGTATGTTTTATTCATGTTTGGCAAAGTTTCTATAGCCATAAATTTCTAAAAGTAGAGCGTCTGTCAAATGAAGTGAAATAGTGTTGAGCAATAAACAATAAATTTTAATTTTATACTCTCAACAAGTAGTTAACAACAATCAATTTAGCAGAGCGTAATGCACTGCCTTCATTATTTATTGTAATTACCGTAACTTTTATAAATATACTGTCTAATGGAGAGAATTATTCCAACCGTTCCATTGCGATTTAGATTAATAACACGCATGCGCATGTCGGACGTCAAACTGATCAAGAATACCCAGCTTTAGGATGCTCTGACATATTTCGGGAACCAGGCTGCATTTTCTAGATGTATTCAGATGACGGTAAAATGGATTTTAATAAAAGTGTAGGATAAAATGCGATTATGGAGATTTTTAATGGTCGCCATTTTGAAACGGTATAACTGACTTTGGTGGGTAACGAATTTGTTTAAAATACCAAAACAGAATATTTTTGCCAGTTTCGAATCAAACCGTACGAAATCGAAATTGAGAAAGTTAAAGCTAAGACATATACTACATATATTTTATTAATACACTTATGAGTTTAAATAATCATATTTAAAAACTACATCACAAAGAAAAATGGATAATATTGCTTAATCACAACCGTTTGTGGATATAAATGTAGTGGGATAGAATAAACATACAGCTCAGTCTGGAACAACTAGCGTTTCAGCAGAATGGCAAATTTTGACAGCTAAGTAGTGCCTTTATCAGCAGTAATAATTATAATGGCACTTATCACTCGTCTGTTTATTTACCTTATGTTATGTATGCGATAGATAATCAATGCAACTGGTGAAGGGAACTAAAGGAAAATTATGATTGTTCTACAAAAATACCATAAAAGCCTTGTACTTGGTCCACATTAACACAGAAAAAACAGTTCCCACTGTAGGCTACTGTAAAATTTAGAGTAAAAGGTATAAAGAACTTTTCAATATTATAACCTAAGAGATACATATTTAGTATCTATAAGACAAGGGTTACTTTAACGTTAAAGAATGCGTTTGGTCATTCACAAGAATGACTCTGCATCCAAGACCTTTAATGACAACCAACAAGAGTGACGTAAATTTCTTCTCAGCTCCACGTCTGAAGATGAAATCTTATATATAACGTATTGAGTTTTTTTAGTCTTTTAATTAAAGTCTTGGGTAGGTTAGCACAGAGCACAGATCTCTGTAGGTTGGCTTCACACTGGTATGCCTGGAAATATTACTAGACATGTCTAATACTCCATTTAAGTGAAATTTAAAATTATAGTGTATATCAGTTGCTATTTTGAAATGGTTAGAGGTAACATTGGAATATTTAATGTATTCCAGAGCAAATGATTTTATTAAATATGTTATAATTTTTAAATATTTTGGTTTTAAATACATTAATATTTTGAATGATTAAATTAATTGATGATTTTTGACTCTATAGCCTAGAAATCAAAAAGGATCAAACATGTTTTTTTTATTTATCAAATTAGTGTTGTTCTAAGCTAGAATTATCAATTTTTTAAGTAAAAAGGAAAAGTTTGGTAAACTCATTTTACTAGTTTTGTATTTATTTGTAGTTGAACAGTGTAAGTATGATTTGCTGTTTCAAAGATGGTTTCATGCCTTTAAGCGAAGACTATTTAATTTTTAATTCGGTCCTATATTTTTTATCACCAGGTTAATGTCGTAAAAACAAAATAATTTAATGTAATAATAATTTGTTTTAAATTTATGGTTTCAAATGTTAAATTAATATTTTCAATTTATAGTACTGTTGTTTTGGTTGTTGCTTTTTCGATTTTTATTTGTTATGTATTAATATTTTTTTCAAATTATGAATCAAAATTATAGTAGTAAAGGGTATACAGTAAGAATAATAGTTAATTAAATTTTAACAATTTAATTTAAACTAACTGAAAACCTTATCGCATTCAACATTTTAACTACCCTTCAAATAGTATGTAATAGCTATGTTCAAACAATATAAGAAGACTTTTATATTTATACAAAAGTTTGTAAAAGTGATGTAATAAATGACAATATATAAAAAGGAAGAAAAATATAAAAAGTGGAATAGGATTGGGTTACAAAAAGAAGAATCTCAGAATTAGCTGTATTGAATTTGCAGATATGGCCTTGTTTGCTGAAACAATGGAGGAAGCAAGGGAACAGATTCTTGAATTAAAGAAACAAGCAGCTAAAATAAGTCTAAACATATCTTTTGAAAAGACCAAAATCATGACAACAAATACCTAAATAAATACCTTAAAATCCAAGAACAGAAAATAGAAATTGTAAAAGAGTTCAAATATCTTGGTGAATGGATTAGTTGGAATGCAGATGAAGGCAAGGCAATGGAATCCAGGAAAAACAAACTTGAATTGGCCTTCCAATTGACGAAAGAAACATACAATAAGAAATCCTTTTCATGGGGGTCCAAAATTGAACATTATAAAACAGTGATCAAGCCGGAAGCACTGTACGCAGCAGAAACATTAACCATGAATCGCATAGGCCAGATAGAAAAGCTTGAAATAACGGAAAGGAAAATCTTACGAAAAATTATAGGAACAAAATTTCAGGATAATAAGGTAGTATATATAAGAAATGAAGCTCTCTACAAGAAAATTGAAAAATTGTCAGATACTATGAGAAAAAGGAGAATAAATTTTTACGGCCATCTTCTTAGAATGAACTCTAATAGATTAACGAAACAAGTGTTTAATTTTTTCCATAATCGTAAAACAAAACCGAACTGGTTTAAAGAAATTGAAAAAGACCTAATAGAATTAAAAATTACAGAAAATTCACTGCTTGACCAAATTGCTAAGATAATTACGAAAGAATAAGATTCCAAGATAAAACCAAAATAAAACCTAAACCTATCATTTCAGAAGAGGAGAGGAAAAGAAGATCAGAAAGAATGAAGAGCTACTGGGAACAAAGAAAAGTACAGCGCGCAAGAAATGATTAATTCAGTGTACCCCAAAGAGGGTGAAATGAAAAGAAGAAGAAATGACAATATACAAAAGTTCTACAATTTTCGATAAATTAATAATAAATAGCATAACAAAATATGTTTATTATTATGATAACTTTGTTATAAATTAAAATGGTCTCTATTTTTAAACATTTTTGACTAAATATATATATAATTTAGTTTTTAAATTTTGTGAAAAAACTTTTACTTTCATAAGTGTACAAAGTACAAAACTAATGCCGAGAAAATAACGAGTGTTCAAATGTTAAAATAAAAATTATTTTAATTACACTGCAGTAAGTAAATTTTCGAAAAATTAAACTGTAATGGGTTACATATCTTACAATGTACTGCGTTTATCAAGAAATCAGGTGAAAAAGAAACGTCTACATTCACTAGGAGCGCTGAAAAGTGGTCGCAACAGTAGGTGCGTCTACAGTCCATGTAAATGAATGAGTTGCCAATCTGTGCTTTATAATCTATGTGTACGATCGTTTTACGAATTGAAATTCTGTAATAAATTATATAATTCACATTATAATATCTTTTTTAATTTTTATCAGGACCGTTTCAACCTTAGACTTGGTACGGTATAAACGCGTTAGTATGAGGAAGCTTCACGCTGATAGAAAGAGAAAGCAAAAGCAAGTGGTGTCTTTATTTCTTTATTTTTATCTAACATACGCGTTAGATCCCTATTAGACGTAAAAGTGTTTATTAAAGTATCTTTGATGTTCATACATTAAAAAAAATAAGCTAAACCAAAATTGTAAAGTCTCAGTTAACTAATAAGTAAATTAATTAATTATTAGGAGGTAAAAATAGAGCTAACAAAATCAAGTTTTATAATTTGGTTGTTGTGCGTATATGTATAGTTCCAAATACAATTTTAAACTTTAAAAAATCCTAATTATGTTTATACTCAATCACATTGTCTTGATTACAGATAGTGGAAATCTTAAACATAGATTAACTTCCTTACAGAACTTGATTAACAAAATATTGTTTCTTTGAGCATAGATAACTAAAAACGTAATATTTTGTTAGCATAGATTGCGCAATTAACAATAAAATCAGCTGATTTGAAAATCATGTATACTTTTGAAGGTTATACAATAATCATGTTAATTTTATAGATATTTATTGTGTTCTTAATATATAGTTATAAATGTTGTTTTATAGTAAAAGGTTAAAACAAATTTTAGAAAAGTGGCCAGGCAAACGTTTTGGTGTTTACAGATTTTTGCCTGTTTTCTTTTTTCTTGGTGCAGGTTTAGAGTTTACTATGATACACCTGGACATTAGAGGAAAAGTAAATTTTTATAGATCTTACAAGCGCAAGCAAGCTCAAATATTATCAGATGAAGCCTTAATGAAGTTACAGTAATTGTAAACAAATAAACAATACAGACATTAAAAATGCCTGCAGGAGTGACATGGCCAACCTACATTAAGTTTTTCTCAGCTGCAATGTTATCAATGGTGTTGGGTTCTCAAGTAGTTCACTCAGTTTATAAACCTCTTAGTGATTTAGATGATTTAGTAGAAGCTGAAATACAAAGAAAAAGAACTGATGCTAGTGAAATTAAAAAACATTTAAGTAAATTTGTAACTTAAAGGCCTTGTATTTAGTTTTAATTTAACTCTTAGTTTAGGTTCAGACAAATTGAAATGGTTGAAAGTGTTATTAGGTCTATCTGATATTTATACTTTAAGAAGAAGTTTAAATTATAAATTAGTACTATGCAAATCAGTTCACAATGAGAAACATGAAGAAACAAGTATAATGTTAACTTGTTCTGCTTACGAAGCAGAACAATGAGTTAAATAAAGCCCATTATTAAAGTTGTGTTTACAGTCTCTCATACTTATTAAATCAGATCTTTATATTTAAATTAAATATTTTGACAAACAGATTTTTTACAAATACCTTGTAATTTCATTAAATAAGTTAAAGGTTTATTTTTTGACTGGTAAGCCTTTTATTTGGTTTTGAACTTTACGGTAGTCTAGTCTAGTTTAGTTTAACGGAACAGCTTATCCCCTAATTTTCTTTCTTTCTGATTATAATTGAGCAAAAAACTGAAGATGTAGTAAAAATATATTATAAATGTAAAGATAAATCATTTATTATGATACTATTAATTAATGTTGTTTAACGCAATAATAGATCGGTAGTGGAATATCAAACTCCATATGTAGTAATGAAATGTAGGCCCATTTTGTACTATGTAATAGTAAATGTAGGTATCATACATAAATAGTGTTTTCCTAATATGAAAAAGAAATCAGTTTTTTAATACTACTGTTTTTACCATTTTACTTAGAAGAATAAATACTTTCAGAGAAAAGAAAAAAATAGATAAAGTTTGTACAGTTACGTAATGCTGTATTTTACAAAATTGGTAGGAAAGGGAAAGTAGAAAAACCTAGTCTCACTGTTTTTAACATAATAATGAAAATATAAATATTACTTAAGCCATATTTTCAAATTGCCAGTAGGCTTGTCAGTTGAACTTGCCAGTTACTGTAAATATTTTGTTGTAAGTAACTGGCAAGTATATCGTTCCAGGCAATGGCTATGTAAGTGAAACAAAAATATTTAGTTTACTGGTGCTTTCCCACCCCGCATTTTAGGACCGTTGTTTCGCTGTTTCCACTGTGTAAACAGGTTGATGCCTATGACTAATCATTTATCCATGTCATGAGACAAATCATCACAAATGACTTATTTTAAGCAAATTTATTAATTATACGATAGTCTTTTATCATTTTGTAATTATGGTTGAAAAAGTTTAGAAAACTGTGAAAGCAAACACACTCTCAAAAGATTGTTTGTATTAATGAAAAGGAAACTGTTGGCAGAAAATGTTGGAAACTGTATGTTACTATTCCAAGAAAAGTTTGTCAACTATTCCAAGAACATGAAAATCTGTAAAATGTTTTTCTACCACAGTTTTAGAAATCATTATGTTCACAGAAAATAGTGGATGAAATGAATATAGAAAAAAATTTTACAACCGATCAAGTTCCAGAAAAAATGAAAAGTTTGTGTTGTACATATCATTTAAATGTTTCGAAAGCTGAAAATAGCAAGTACAACAGATGCGTTATAGACTTTGTGTTAGGCCTTATTTACTGACTACCTCAGTTTGCTTGCTAGACATTGGCAGCATGAAAATAGCTATTTGCCTGTTCCTCTAAATGCCAGTGCTGATATTGCCAGTAGCACTGGGATTGTGTAAACCACTTTTATAAAACAAAATTACTGTTTCTTTATTAATGTTAAAGAATAATTTTACTAGGATAAAAACAAGGAATATTAATTAAGTTAAAATATTGTACGCTAAGGGAAGAATAGCCAGAGATTGTAAGTGGATAATTATTGAAATGGAATGTTTAATATTATGAAAACATACTGTTACCAGAATACAGTAATTCTAAAAGTGTACCTAAAGTAATCATAGATTATGTTTTTAATGTTATTTTTAAAATGTTTTCGTGTTGGTTTTATACCATTTGCTAGTAATTAAATTTATATGAATAGTATAACTTTAACATGGTTTCTGTTCAGTGAATTACTGGTATAAAAATAAACTAAAATTACATAATGATGCACAAGTTCTGTTTTTACTTGTTACTTAATTAAGTTATACCAAGTTACTTTCTTAAGTTCTAAGTATTACTTACTTAAGAAACTAATAATCAGGCATATACTTTTCTAATATTTCTAAATAGATAGTGTTACTAGACATATATTTTTCTAATTATTTTTGAATAATTAGTGTAACTCAGTTTGAACAAGTTATTGAAAAAGTTGTTTACAAATTACCTCAAAAAAGGTATGTAGTGGCTAGGCCTAAATGTATTTTATATTTATCTCGGGGGTACTGCTTTATATTTTGTTATTAATAATTGTCAGGTCTAGACTTATGGAGAATTGTGTATGTAGCTTGAAATACAAAACTTTAGTAAGCACCACAAGTGAAGTAGCCTACATTCTATAGGTTCAAAGCTGCCTTGGTGGTCTAGTGGATAGCGTACTAGGCTTTCACCCTGAGGATCCAGGTTCGATTCCTGGCGAGGGCTTGGCATTTTCATACGCTATAAATCATCCCACCGTCTGCATTAGCCCAAGTGTGCACAATAGTCGGACGTTAAACACCAAAAAAAAAAAAAAAATCTATAGGTTCAAGTAGGAGGGTAGCATACAATCTACTGCTAAGTCACCTACAATAAACTCGGCTTGACAACTCAGCTTATCCCTCCTTAATTTTTTTATATCAGACCTACAGGTGTTGTCTGCAAGGACTATGTTTGATGCCGTACTTATGCCTATGCCTAATTGTAATAATATTATCACAGTAAAATATCACACAGAAGTAGAACTTAGATATATGAAATTGTTGCTGTTATCCATCAGTGTAGCACTCGTTGATAAATTACACCTGGCTCGAGGCATGATGAAAAATTCAAACTCAAATAAGAAACAACTATAACAGCATAACCACTTGGAGCATGACGAAAGTTCAACAACAATAATACTGTAACATTGGCATTTTGGAAAATGTAGAGAATACAGCAAAGGTGAGCTACAAAACTCTGTAATGAAGTGGCATTCTGTGTGCAGGATGAAACTTAGAGTCAGTAGAATCAAATTGTTGGAAAATTTAAAGTAATGGGGCTGTATTACTTTGTTTATTAGAACAAAAAGTAATTCCAAATTTCTCAAAAAATTTGAAGAAATGAGGCTTTATTAATTTTTCTATTAAAACGCAGCAACTTTTAGCTTTGCTTTAGAGTATGTCCATAGAAATCATTTATGTGTATAGTAGGTATAGGGGTAGAGCAGGAATCGTCCTCCCTTCCTGCGACCATAGGTACTTAGCAGCCTTAATGCGGATAACTGACGACCCTTTTCTCCCATTGAAGTAACATGTGAAGACTGAATTATTTATTTAAAGGTCTAATTTTAAAAAATATCAAATTTTGAATAACTTATGTCTGTTGTGGAATCATAAAGAATATTCTGTTAAAATTTTATGAAAATCAGCCCGGTAGTTCTTGAGTTTTGATGCTTCATATAAACATCACTATGCTTTTACATAATAGTATAGGATAATCTTTGTTTAATATGTGTTTCTAATTTTCCATGTTATTATTATAGTGATTTCAAATATTTTTTTATAAATTAATATTTCCATTACAATATTAATACATTTATTTTATTATAAAATATATCTCAATATATGATTCCAGTAGTAAGTAAATGGAAGACTACAGAAGGGGTTGGGCCTGACATTCTACAAGGCAGAGTTCCCTAGGTTTTGTATATTAATATATACTTGGTCTGGTGATGGGTGTTCTTACTTGTTGTAAGAGATTGTATATTCCATCTTGCAGAGTGCTGGTGAGAGGGTAAAATAAACAAAAAGGTATGAATAATCGGTTATTCCCACTTACATTACGTGTTTATAAAGTCATTTCAATCTCTACATGCTTCAAATGATTTTTCAAACAAAATTCCTAGAATATAGTAAACAATATGCAATCTGAGAAACAATATTGTTAAGAACTTGTTTTCATACAATAATATCATGTAATTTAAAAAAGTTATTGCACACAATAAAAAAAAGAAATGGTTTTTTTAATTTGTATCAAAAACTGTTACATATTTTATAGGAATATTAAATGAAAAAATTAGTACAAGTAAATCACTAATTTGATTTGATAAATATATTCTTTATTTGTAATTATAAATAAATTAAACATAATGATATGATTTTTACATACAGAAATTAGAATACAGGCAACTCCAATAATTATTTAAATTAATAACAATTAGTTTTTTTTAATGTAATAGTCATCTATCTTTGTGTTTTCTCCATTAATTATGAAAACAGGTGTCACTCTTAGAACATGTGACAACACCTAAATAGAGTAATTATTTAATGACCTTCAGTAGTCTTTTTAAAAGCTAGAATGTAATAGTTATGAGGTTACTGACAAAATAAAATTATTATGTTATTATTGAAAGAGTAATATAAGAAAACATTGCAGAAGTTTGACTGGAACCCATACTCTTTGAGACTGGAATGTAAAACCAATACCTTATTTCACTTCTTCACTCCTCAAAATACAAAATTTGGTCTG
This sequence comes from Callitettix versicolor, assembly GCA_022606455.1. Lineage (NCBI taxonomy): Eukaryota > Metazoa > Arthropoda > Insecta > Hemiptera > Cercopidae > Callitettix > Callitettix versicolor. The sequence goes on from CM040184.1 coordinate 63,079,694, forward strand.
GTTTCATTAAAAATAAGTATGAATAGGTAAACATGAATTTATTATAAAGAGCAAACCAAAAAAAAATTAATATATATTTAGACAATTACTTAAAGCACAGTGATAAAAAAGAGAATTAATAAAACTGGAAAATTGTTTTTTTCATTAATTTCCTACTTATGTATTCTGCTTTTTTAAATATTTTGTTTTTTAATTATTAAATGACACATGTAATACAAATTGATTATTTATTTTAATTAATTATATTTTTTTAAATAAAATATAAAGATACTTTTTTTAGCTCTTTTAATTTTCTATTGAATGGTCTTATTGCTGAAGTTATATGCAACATGATAACAGGAACACAATATTCAATAATTTGATATGCATGATAATGGAATTAAATGCATATGCCTTACATGTAACTCAAAAAATATACAATTACAACAAAATTACAAATTTAATATCAGAACACTTTTTAACAAAAGTGTTAAGAAACACAACAATATTTAAGAAAATGAAAATTATTCAATTTGCAGAAAAAGTTACTATTTTTATTGTTAAAGAGTGTTTTGATATTAAATTTGTAATTTTATTGTTATTACTGTTACTGATACAATGCAAACAAAATATCTAAAACATAAATAAAAATTATTAAGATGTTGAATTTTTTAAGAGTAAACGTCAATTTATCATAAAATATACATACTGAGGTAGTCATACTCTCCACAGTGTCCGTGAATAAAACTGTTATCAGTACTAAATTCTAGTATAAGATAAAAAGTTTTTTAAATAAATACAATTTTGTTGTTGGTTTTACTAGCTAACATACTTTTAAAATTAATACGAGCACTGAATATAAATATACTCCATACATATTCAGTGATAATAATTATAATGTTTGACTTTGAAATAAAACAAAAATAATAGTGGCTCACACCTGTAAGTAAAAGAAAAATCCTTAATTTTCGCTCCTTGAATCCTATTGGTCACATGAATCATATGGGACCAATAGTTTGAGCGATTGGAAAAATTAATTCAGAGAAAATAGACATTTTTTTGATAAGTTGTTTAAAGTTGATTTTTAATTTTTGGTAATTTAAATTTGTTTTCACAAAAATGAGCTTTTAAATTTTTTTTTTTGAATTTACAAAGATATGAGCAGTTTACCTATTTGCTAAGTTTCATTAAAACTGTCAATTAATTCAATATGCACAGATACAAACATAAATAAAAACCACTTTCTGGCTCAATGAACCTTTAAAAAAAACTCAGATTTTTTTACCGCCCTGATACTACATCTGAATACTTTGAATAGCGAGAAAGAACTGTATTAAGGTTATGTACTAATCGTTGTGAGGGAAGACACAAAGAGGCGTGCCATGTACAGAGACAGGAAGACGATGTGCTGAGCCATGTGAAGTTTGAAGCAAAGAAACAATTTGGTATGTTTATCTTGAGTAATGTAACTAATTATTGAGGGGTCTAGAAATTTGTGACCTCAGAAATTGTAACTGTTAATTACTGAATGGATAAAAGAGTTTGTGAATACTTAACAGAAACTTTAGACAGAAAACTCAGTTTTGAACAACATATCTCAAACCTGCGCAGTAAGTTGAAATCTTCAGTTAGAAACTACTTTTCAAGAAATGTGTGCAGTTTTTAATATGATTACTCCTTACTTTGCTTTAATTAATTCCATACTGGGATGGTATTTTTAAAACAATTGATGAAAAAAAAAAAACAAATTTATGCATGTAATATTGAAAAAAGATTATTTTTCTTATTTATCAAGAGATAAATATTTTGCCAACTCAACATCTTTTTGCGTTCAAACTGTTGGATTAGTTTTTACTGTAATTGGAAATAGAGGAAGTAATTTTTTTAGTTCTTGGAGTTTATTTAACAGGTATTACAGGCCAACCAATGTTAATAAAACCTCATTTAAACACTATTTATTTATTATTTTAATATTTTGGGCCTTTAAACAGCTAACTTTTGGTTTTTAAAAATAATTCCACTTTAAAATCTTTTTTTTTGCAGTAGTTCAATTTTGAAACTTTTTAATAAATAAGATATAGTCTATTTGAACAATACACTCTCCAAGAAAATTTCTCTTGAATTTTTTTATATGCATGAATTTTGCAATTGTTCAGACAATTAAGTTAAACATAAACATTTAATAAGTTTTATATATGATTTACTGTTTCTCTGTATTAAAATCATGTTCTGTAATTATTATAATTGGGCAATGTAATTAGTTTTTTAACTAATGCTAGACTAAATAAAGTTCCCTAAATATTTTTTTTAAACTGGTCACATTACTAAAAAAAATGGTCACAGTACTGTACTGCTAGTCAATTTCCTGTTTTTTTTTAAACTGGTTTTTTTTGGTTAGAGAAAATAAAATTACTTATCAGTTTTGATGACTTAAGAATATAATGAACTTGCAATGTTTTAAGTTTAAATTTAGAAGCAAAACTAACTAAAATTGCATTTTTTTTAATTCAATAAAAATACAGAGTTGTACATGTAATATATGGGTAATCACTCAAGCTTCTTGGAAAGTTAATATAGATAACCCGAGTATAGGTGATTTGGAGTTGTGTTATATTACATAATTCTAATTTCTGTATTTTCTAACAATACTCTGGTAAATCTAATTCTACAAAAAAAATTCAATAAATATTCAGTCTTTTACTAATGCTACAGTTTGTCAAAACCTCCAGCCACTTAAATTAATAATGTTGTAGTAATTAATAATGTTAAAATTAAATAACAGAAGACATTACTTTATAAACGTTCAGTAGGCCTACCTAATAATTGCTGCTATGCCTAGCTTTGCCATTTCAAATCTTGTTTCGAGTGCTAATATAACCTCTTAACAAGGTCTGACATAACAAAGCAGGCAATGACCACAATTTGTACTTATCATAAACATTTTTCATATTACTAACAATCATATCCAACACTTTAGAACTAAATGTAAAGTATTATATTTACAAAAGAATTATTATTTTTTATCTGAAGATAATATTATAAGAGTATTTCAATGATTTGTATTACATATAACGATAAAATATTGACAAAATCAAGATGATATATTATATGCCTTATATCTTATACAAATTGATTCAGTTTGAAACAGACTGTACAGCTTTTAGTAAACTGCAAAAATTCTTTTACATTTATTAAGTGTGCACAAAAATTAATATACAGCACAGTATATTAATACAATTTATATTAATATAAATATATCCTATACAATTTATAGTTATTCTTTTCTTTGTAAGAATTCATGTAAATAAATGTAGAGATAATATAGATTACAATAAAATCTATACTTTTACATTTAGTAATGAGAAATTTTCACAAATTGTGTGTACTAATTTTATTTGAAAATTAAATAAAAATATGTTTGTATCAGATGGACACATCATTTGGAGTAATAGCCTGTCTTCTTTTAATTAAAATAAAGGAGAATCTATCTTAAAGGAAAAAATTCAGTTGTAGACTCTCAAACTAAACCAGATTAAGTTATCATAAAATACTAAAATCATTCTTACAATATTATATTTACAAACTTTCATAAAACAAGATAAAGGTGAAGTCAGTGATAATAAAACAAAGGACTAGTTAGCTGATGAACAGCATCTTTTTTGTTTACAGTTAAAAAAAAAAGTTTTCACTTATAATAATTAGAATTAGTGATTACTTATATTAATTAACTTGAATATTTGATTCTTGGTTGTTTTACATTCTATGAAATAGACAAACCAGGCACGTTGTTCTAGTTAAACCATGTAGTCTACAAACAACTAGGTATTGTATAGCATGCAGCCAAAACACTTGGGCCTACAACCAATAATTAGCTTTTTTATACTGTTTTGACATTCTTGCAATTATACAAAAATATATAGTGCCTATTTATATTATTTCTGCTTAACCTATTAATGCCTTTATTTAAATAAGTTTACGAATCAGTGGTATAGAGGCCTAACTTTAAATGAGTATACATTAATGATCAATTCCTTCCGTACTGATGCTAATCTAACCATGTCCATCTATTTACATTGACTTAATTTACAAAAAACAGCCATAAATGCTACCACTGTTCTGCTGTAGAGTACATTATTTCTTATCCAACTGGTCATCTTTTCATCTTAAACTGTTCATCAGGTCCATATTATTTGTTTTAATAAGTGTTCGAGCAATTGCTCTGATCGCTGCAAATGTTTCTCTGCCTGTTGGATTGATCTGTGATGCTGGCAATAAGAAACCAAATATGCCTTTGTCTCGCAACTCCACTGTATAGCTGAACTTTATGCCTGCTTTTCCTTTAGCCCAGTCATCAGCGCTTCCTACAAAAAATAAAATTTACTATCATTCATACAATAAGGAATCATGTTAACATAACTATTACTGTACTGCAGTACTTGTATTTCAACTAGACATTTTTTTATTACCTGACGTAGGATAAAGTAAAGCAGGTGAAGTGCCAACTTTGAACTTTGTTCCGTGCACTTTTTGCAGTGCTTTTACTGCCTTTTCTGCCATGTACATCAGGTCTTCATAATCCTTGGCTTTACTCCTCGTATAACTCCAAGGCACAAGCCACATCTGTGAGTAAGAGTGCATGGCTAAGTACACTTTTATATTGTTCCGTCGTTTCATGATGAAATCAGATACAGCTTTTGTTTCTGGTTCTGAAAATGCATGGGAACCGGCGTACGTCTCCTCGCAAGGATCATCGCTGGATCCTTTTTCTCCCCAGTGAAAGTCAAAATTACGATTTAGATCTGTTCCTTTGCAATCATCACTTTTCCAGAAAAATCTGCAATGCACCACATTCAGTATAAAAAATCTTTAAAGTAAATTATTCACTACTCTATATATATTAAAATTGTTTACTATTTATTTATTGATTATCAAAAATAAGAAGTTGAATCCTAAAAAGTATTGCATTTGTTGTAGAGCCTGCAACAAATATAATACTTTTTGGGATTCAACTTTGAAATGCTTTCTTTCTTATTTCCTTCAATTCGTCAATATAATCATTACTACAAAATTTCTATAAGAAAATTATTTATTCTTACATTAAAGTAAAATCAAATCCAGTACAAATCTACCACAAAATTTCCACAAAACCTAAACTTTTAAACAATGTGTTAGTGTGAGCTTGTCATTATCTCCATTTGTCCTATTCGTGCCTGACTCAAAAATTGCTTTTGAATATTATGATAACTTGAAAATTTTATAAATTAATAAAATTGATTCCAAGATGTTGACCATGTGAAATATCTTTTTTATCTTACACATTTTTTAAAACCTTAATGTTTAGTTACGCTGAAGAAGTTTTTTTTTCTTATTCTTTATTTGTCTTGTTGTGTAAAACAAATTTTTATAAATTCTTTTTAGAACAACAGTTACTTTAACTTTTTTGATTGATATTACAGTAATCCATATCATTTTATATGCTCTTATTAGTTTCTTTAAATAATTTGAATTCTATGCAATGTCTTAATGCACCACTTTACAAGCCAAACTTACTTGCTTTACTTGCAGTTGCAAACATATGCAGTAGTTATAAACGTAATCTTGAGTTAGCATTGAGAAAAAACGAAGTTTAATAATTAGTTGTTTCATAACAAAAAAAGTTACAATACAAACTTTTAAATTAATCAAAATAGTATTTGTAATAGTTGCATAATTAATACTTATTTATTTAAATGAGGATTTTTCCCAACTTTTTTTTTCTTTAAGAAATATAATGTATTCTTTTTTTTAAATTAGCATTTACACTTCTTCAACAGAGCCTCACAAGAAACTTTAAAGTTATGAATTGTAAAAGTATAACATTAAATGAAATAATATATAGCAGATTTATTTACTTACTTTTTTATTTATTATAACATTAACAGTTTATTAAGGGACATTAAAGACTATATCATTTGACTTTGTTGTTTTACATTTACCATTCCATTTTTTGTGTTCTAGAATTTCAATTAATCTAAGAAGATAAAAATCCCTTAAATTCCAGTTTCAGAGTAGATTCCATAACTTGTATATAATGTAAAAGTTGACATCTGATGATTTTTTTATTTAAGGAATCCATTGGTATAGTCATTGTCAACAGTCCCAGTTACAGTACATGTGGTTTCTGCGGACAAATGATTTCAAGTAGGCTGAGGTCTCCTCAGTCCTCTGATTTATTGCCACCTGACTTTTTTTGTTGGGACATCTTAAAGATGCCTCTTACAAAACTTATCCTCACATTATTCGTGAAAAATCAATTGTTGTGTTGCTGCAATTTCTCAACAGTCATTACAATATTATTTATTTAAAAACATGCAAAGTCATTTATGTGAATTGCATAACAGAACCAACTTTAAATATTTTTTTTTAATTAACTAATACGAATATAGTAATTTTCTCATTTGCCCATAAGACTGTATCACTTTTTGAAAACACTGTATTTCTACTACTTAAATCAGATCTTATTATCAAAGTCAGCTAATTTTAGTGTAATAACATTTACATGATGTTAGTAAGTAAGTTTAATAACTATACCTTTATTAACATATTAAGTTACCTATTGTAAGCTTATTATCAAAGAATAAGCATTAACAAGAACTTATTAACAAGGAATAACTTCAGTGAAGTTTGATCTCTCAGCTCTATTACTGCTTCATTCTTCTCTTCAAAAAACATTCATGATTAAAATAAAATTAACAGCATTCAACATTAAATATGTAAATGCAGCCAGGTTGGTTCTAAGGGCCTATTTATATGCCCTTCACTCTTCAACTAATATTACAAGTATCTGCGTATAACAAGAGTCCGCATTGTTCTGATGTGTTAGTTCATTTATTTCTCAACTTTCTAAAGTTCTTTAGCTAAAACAATTTTCTATTTTTCCTGCCTATACATCAGAATATAGTCAAAATCTGTAGGTTTAGTGGACTGTGAATCTTCTTGAATCCAAGCATCACTGCGACTGTACGTATGATTGGACAACCTGTACATCTTGCAGGTAGGCCTACTAACTGTAGATACTTGGCTGATTATATATAATATCTGTGCATACAGATTGGTTCTCCAGAAGAAGAGTATAGCTTTAAGTAGGAAAATTATATGTTTGTCTTAACACCGTTATTTCAAAATAGATTACTTAAGCTGTCATTGTCCTCCCTAATTACTCAACAATTAGAGTAATTAAATTATTAGCTGCTATAAATGACCTATTTAAAAAAAAATAAATTATCATGACTGTATAACCTTTACAAATAAATAGCTTTTCATCTATTTACCTTCCTTTTCTTCTAGAACTGCTTTCCTGATGGTACGATCGAGACTTTCTCCAGAACCTGTCTGTTGTGTGTGTGTACTCATATCCATCAGGATTAAACACAGGCAAAATGTACCAGTCAAGACCATTTACTAGATGACCATAAGTTCCATAGTTCTCTACAAGTTGTTTGAGTACATACAGGGTCACAGCTGGTGAGATCCATTCCCGTCCATGTATACCTGGAAATGGAACCAGGAATATTTGCACATTTCATTTTAAATGATGACATATACATAGCATCTATAATATAAAACATCAGTCCAATTAATATTCAAAGAATTGACATTTGTTTTTTAATGAAATCAGCTGGTTTTTTTATTGTTAAATTCAGTCAAACTTGTGTAACTTATTGTTAGTTGGACTACCGTAATGTTGAAAATAACAATAATATATCATTTTTTTATTTTTTTAAACTTTTAACATGTATTGATATCACAATGCATGTAGAAGTGAGGTAATTTCCCTGGAACAATAAAAGAAATAGCCAGTTTTTTTTCAGAAACAATACAATGCTTATAATGTTTTACACTAAGCAAATAAACTATTCTAATAAAATGAATTTGTTTCAAAATTGTGACTATTTTCGATGAAATATGTTTACCATATAGTTCTTTTTAAAAAATACATCAAGTATAAAAAGGATATGTATTTATTTTCAGTACACTAACTATGGTCTACATTAACGTTACTGAGTTTCCTTCTTCTTTCGTTAGAGCTCCTTCAATTCTCTGGTATCCTTTTTTTCTTCTGATTTAGTTATTTTCTTCTTTATTTAGTTTGAATAATTTTTTACCTAAATTACTCTTTTTTTGAATCAATACCTGTTATTTATTTCATTCCTTCCCATTTCAATGATTTTTAAATATTTTTTTACCAAGAAAATTGTGATCTCTTCTTCTAAATGTTTAACATTTTCTTTGCAATTCTAAGCTCATTATTGTATTTAAATGCCTGTAGAGGCACTATCTTATTTTTTATAATAGTAATTCTGTGTCTTTCAATTAGTCATAAAGGAATAATAATTGTTATTATTTAATATCACTATATTTATTTGTTTGTCCTGTAATATATTCTACTTTAATATCTCTATATTTAGACTTTAAAATTTGTCTTGAGTTACTATTATAACCACTTTTATTTATAGTAATTACTTCAATACCTAATAAAAATCTTTAGTTGCTAGTATTCATTTCTACAGTCAAGTACATACCATTTTTATTAATTAAAGCTTTTATAGCAATTAGGTTAGGAAATTAAAACTTAATAGTCTCCCAGTGAATCTATTGAATATTTAACTAATGATGCAAACTTTCTTTTTTCCACTTGCAGATGTGAAAGTATAAATTGACCAACAGTTATTTGATTTACAATGTGAACTGCATATTTTTATACACTTATTGGGCATGGTGACCAATTTGAAGGGTATCTACATTGGGTATTGTGGCCAATTTGGAAGATCAACATTCTTCTCCTGTCAATCATTTTTTATAATGAGGCACCACATTATTAGCGCTTTGCACATCACTAAAATTAATTGATGATTGAAAAAGATTATATAGATTCTATTTCTCTAAGGCAGCTCCAAATATCATCTTCTTTTTCTTCTTCTTCCAATGGCTACTTTTGGCTCACACCATCTCGGATCTTGCCTTCCAATAAAAACTGCTTTGCTTCTCTCTATCAATACCTCTGCAGGTCAGCAGGTGATCCTTGTCCGTAACACACCCATCCCAAACTGTGCAGTGGCCAGAGATTAGTAACTTTATTTTGTAGAAATGCTTGCCAAAACAACCGTGACTGGTAGCTGGTTGGAAATTTGCTACAGATATATTACATGGAAGCATCCTATTTTCTTTTAAAAGCTCAGACAAATTATAAACTTTTCCCTGTAATTTATCCTTTATCTCATCAAGAAATTTTTGCTGCGATGTTGTTTTTAATTTTCGTATAAAATATAATCTCCAAATATAAACTAACATTTGTTTTTATTTTAATTTTTCCACTCTTTCTTGACTAAAATATATTTTGTTTTTACATATTCCATCCTTAAGAAATAAATGAACAGGAATTGAGCAATTAACACTTTCTTATTTTCATCAAACTACTGGGCTGGGTTATTGTCTAATGACAATTCATTGCTTTAAAAAAAAAACAAGTTTTTTGGTGAGGAAACTGATTAATTGGAAAAGGGTTTATGTTCTGACTCAAGTCTTACTTATTTTAATAATCCAACAGTAAAACATATTTCTTTTATTTAAAAAAATATATAACTACTTAAAATTTGAAGTACCAATACCTACCTCAAATAACCATACATATTAATGTTTACATGTGTTTGGAATCAAAACAAAATTTTTATATCTAAAAAAATGCTGGTTTTAAACAGATTATTTGTAAAAAATAGAAATTTAGGTTCTTTATCTTCCAAATACTTCTTCTTTCATTAAATTCTTCTCAAATTACTTGAATGATATTATGACGATTAGGACACAGAAGACCATATGATATATATGTGGAAGAGATTATGAAATAACACAAATAATTTATCTTGAAAAGATTTAACTTAAGAGGTTTTAAGTGCTTTACTAATGGACGTTTGAAAAACTGATTGCTATTTTTTTCACTCTTTATTAATTTCCCGTAAAAATTATTCGCATTAATGTTTTACTCAGACTTTGATAAATAAATTTGATTAAAATACTGTTTTATTTTTCAAGTTTCGATAAATTAGTAGAAAAAATTTTATTGTAAGAAAATTACTTTTTTCGAAACATACCTCCATCTATCCAAATTGCTGGTTTTGTCTCATCCTTAATGCCTGCAGGGGATGACACTTTCAGGACTTTCAAGGGCCGTCCTTCACTGGACTCGCCTATTGTGAAGCTCTCGACCAGATTTGGGAAGTTGTTGTGTAGGTAATCCAAGTACAGAAGTATGTCTGTCAAACACACAATAACACAATATTCAAATTAATTATAAGCAAATTGAATGATTATTTTGTTTAGGTTTAAAGATTCTTTTTTGCATAACTTACGTAGGTCATTTGGGATAGCAACAAAAATTTAATGTTTCCTACACTCGTAAATCACAGGTTCAACTACAGTAACTAACCATTGACTTTTTATTTAATTTTTTTTTTTTATATGACATCTGTACATTATGCCAGTTAGACTTTAACAGAAAGAGTAAAGCTTACAGTAGTAAATGCAGTCTCAAACCTACAACTTTGAGGTGCACAAGTTCAGAGACATAGCAGACTAAAAGGTTTCTTAGCCACTGAGCCCTTTTTCAATACATAATCTGATAAAATGCAAAATAGCTAATTAGAGACTAGAGGAAGATAGTACAACCCCAGACACTGCGATCGACTAACCTATTGCTCAAAAAATAGCTAATAGAAAACTAAACATTTGAGATTTTTATTGTATTTCTACATGTCATGTCTCTTTTGACTTGAATAATAATTCTGAAGCCTGAACCAGAGTCATAAAACACTCTGAACAGTTATTAATTTCTTGTGTCTCGTTATGTAGTGTTAGGCATTTCTTGTACTTATAAACATGACAGTGTTCAGTCCTGCCAAGTCCTTCTACTGTAGAATTTTTTTACCTGTCTTTTAGGTGTCAAAATTAGGTGGGAAACAAAATGGTTCATTAGAAGGAAAGAAACAGGGATTTGAAAATGTCACTTTTGTAAATTTTCAATCACCCTTTGCCTTCAATTTTTCTATTCAGGTGAAACTAATGAAACAATTTAAAATAGAAAATGCTCATTTAGTTTGTTATAATTGCAGGTAGTAATAGCCTATACCTGTTTATTGAAGGTCATAGGGAAAAATTAATTATACTAAGTATACAAAGTGGTATTGTAAACAATGTTTATTGCATAAATGTTGAATTAGACTCCATGCTGGAAAACAGCTTTCTTTTGTCTATGATTACAGGTATTTAGATATTATGAAAACATATTTTTGCTATGTGAAAAATCAAAATGATATTAAAACTAAGAGAAAAATAATTAAATCTAATGATAGACATTTTGATGAATAAGAATTAATTTTGTTTTACTTTCATATAGTGACAGTAGATTAATTAAGAAAGAAAAATATTTCCGTGAATCAAACCAATTATTCTTTATAAATGCTGGTTGTGACTTTTATCAAAACATGTTTTATAAAGAAACAATTAAACTGTCACAATGAAATTTTATGAACTATGGTAGGCTATCTTACTGACTAAAGGCTTTAGATATACGATAAATAGCCTATATGACTAAAAGGACGATAAAGTTAAAAATATGAACCACAATATATAGGCCTATCTGAAGGAATCCCTTTTGTGAATGAATTATTACCGGTTAAGTGGTCTACAGTCCAAAAAAATGTGTAACTCAGCTTTGGGTAATTCTAAAAACCATGTGTTTTGACGTATTTTTTGCATAAGTATAAAAGTGTGAAGGTTGGGTACTGGAAAACATAATGATTAATTTAGAATAAGTAATCATATTTCGCCAAGCAGTTTGTAGGTGAATTAGCTAACTGATCGCGGAAGTAGGTTTTACGAAGTATTAACAACTTATTTAGTGATTTGATAACTTTTTTCGAATATAAGACTTTGGGAAGGGATTGTTTTTACCATAGAGTAATGTCTTATCAGTCTGCACACTGGCTCTTGTGCAGTACATTTATAACAATATTTCGAGTTGTAGGTTAAATTTCGCTGCGAAAGTTGGCCACGAGGAAGGATCACGGCATCCGAGCGGTAGAGGGGTTCTCTGCGTGCGAGATAGGCTGTTGTTGAATTGATTTGTATCTTTGATTAGCTATGCGCATCAAGTACATGCAATAAGAAGGAAAACTTTCATTCATAAGATAGTTTACGGTGTAACTGCTTACTGAGACGAAGTTAATTACAGAATGTTGTATATTAAATTAACTATCATTCATAAAATGGTAATGGTGACTTCACTTATAGGCCTACAGATTGTAAAGTCTCAGATTCGTACACGACTTCGTGTGTTGTCCTAACAAAGCTACGTTAATACAATTGGCATTCTCTTCAGGGCCTCAATCAGGTGTTCGCGCCTAAAAATCCTTTGGCCGTCGGTGTCCCTCCCAACACATCTTGGGCTTATTTTTAACATTAAAAACTTTTTTCTGTACTCAATATAAGCATATAATTGTTTCAAAAGATCATAAATTAAGAATACAGTGAAAGAAAAACTATTGTGAATTAATAATGTGAACCTAAAATTAGCGTCTGTTACTTCAAATACAAAATATCATTTATTCAAGACAGTACGTGATAGGGAGTTTATAATAAAACATTAAAGTATTGATACTTACAATTTACAATTTTAGCCTGTCAAAAATTTTTGAAAATTTTGAAATATCTTTGTATTCCATTGATGGTATTATGTCATTTTCAATTATGGTATTTAACTACATTATCCATAGAACTCCTCAGGTAGTTTTTCACTCAATTTAGAGTTGAAAATGACCTTTCTCCTGAACAATTAGTCACGACCATGCTCAATAGTATTTTGAGTAGTGGTAGGCGCTTCTCATGTCTTTTGCTTTCTTGCCATTGTTAAATACCGTACAATTTTTTTACTACTACTAATTTTTTCCACTACTTTTTTTAAGATTTCTTAAAAACAGTGATTTCTTAAAAAATCTGTTGGGTGTTCAACAGATTTGTGCCCTTAATAAGTTTCAGCATCCACTGACTAGTTCATTATGCTAAAGATCCGTAGGGTCCTGGAAACCAAAACCCCTAGCATTCTACTAGCAAGAGCCTCACAATCATGAATTATGTATCCTGCAGTTTCCTCCGTGGTAGGTCCTGTTCATGTGCACAGTTAGACCACAGTGCCCTTAATGAATATTCCTGATATTCCTGAGTTGTGCTCTGTCCAAGACATCTGCTGCCCATCTAATCCCTCCACATGGAACCTTGCTTAAAGGCGTTTACTATTTGAATTCCCATGAAGGTTATCCCATCTTGCTTGATGTTGTTTAATAATCCACCTATTAATAGCAAATCTGCCCAACAACAAATAAATTCCTTAAACCGGCTTAGGGTAGATTCCAGTTCAGCCAGTCGGTCTGCCTCCTCATTACCCTCAACCTCCCTTATGCTCCGAAATAAAGATAGCCAGACACCACCTGTAAGTATTTAACAATGTTATGTTCCTAACCCTAATCCAGTTGTCCAGAGTATTCTTAACACACCAAGTCACTGGGCTTTGTCCTCTTTAGCCTTCGTAGAACCCCGCAGGCGTTGAGGAGTGGCAGCATTTCACCATTCTCGTGTGCTTCCAGTCTGTTGCTGTGTCTTAAGGAACATAACTTAATTTCCTCAGCCACGGCAATGATTTTTAAATCACGGTGGATGTTATCATTTCTCACATACCACAGTGCTTTGCAGATTTAGCTTAATAACTTTCTTTTGGAATGTTTGTGTCCGCTTGACGTTAGTCCTCTTGTATCTGCTGTATGCCTTTGTAGCATTCAATACAACTCCACAACTGAATGCCAGAGATCCGTACTGGGTTTAGAATGTGCTTAAATAGTAGCAATTTGTTATGCAATGATAGTTGTGAATGTTGACTTATCAACCAATGTATCTTCTTGAGTTTTAGATTCAATTCCTGTCTCTTTTTTACACAGAAAAGAAAGGTGTTCCTTCTACCTTAATGAGTATCGAGCGTCATACCAACCGATGGAATAGCAGAGCCAGTTTGACCTTAACTTGGAGTAATTTTTAAACTTTCTTGTTTTTTTCAAAACGTTCACTGTCAAAAATTTTCTAAAGTTAAAACAAATTATTTCCTCGTTTGGTGCATTAAAATAACGAATAAAATGCTATTTAATTGTAAAACTCAAACGCGCTGACAAAACGTAGCCTATTTGTCTCGATTTCCCTGGAAAATCCTGTTCGTAGCTATCAACAAAAAAACAGAAACATAGGCCTAATTTTGCCAAAATTTGTTCCTGTATTTCATTCAAATCTCTACAAAATAATTTATTTAAATGTAAGAATCACTGTGTATTGTTAAATATACAATATACTTACATCCTTGCCATTATTATATTTTCCGAAATCAAAGATTACTTTAAAACGGGAAGTAAACAATTAACAACTTTTAAACCTGCTCAATGTTTAAATTATCTAGTAGAATTTGCATTGAATTTTCTTGATAAATATATTTAAATTAGAATGTACATAAACTTGGTTACACAACACAACATACAAAAAGTTAAACATAAACTTGGTTGTTGTTATATTGAAAAATCATTACAATAATCGTCAGTCATGAATATATTGTATCCTTTTTCACAGTACACTTTATTCATTTTCTAACCTCTATTTTTTAAATCAATGTGGTATGCAACCGATAATTTCTATAGTGCTAACATTTGCAAAATTAATGTTTAAACGCTACTTGACAATCAGGCAGACAGGATGACACGAATGAAAATTATCCTTAGTTGTATGATACGAGCCTAACCAATTTACTGTGTAATTTAATAGTTAACTATTCAACACGTAAATAATAATGATGGATGTTTTTTGCGATTTTTTTTTTGAGTTCAGAAATTATTGAAGCGAAGCTTTTAATGTTAGCTTTGGTGAGAGAAATGAATAGAAAAAAATTTTGCCGAATGGAAGAACGTAACGAAAATATGGAACAAACGATCAATCGAATTTCGTCTCTATTTCTGTCTCTTTCTTTTTCTTCCTCCTTTTCGATAACAGTACACGCGCATTATATGAAAAAGTTGTGTAGCTTTGGTTTCTGTATTTTTCTAGTTGAAGAACACGTGCACGTTGTAACCTTTTATAATACATTCGAAATTGATATAAACATTTATAATAATTGTTGTTAATATTGCTAGTTTTTAAAACATAACCTGAAACTTACTATAACCTATCAGTTGTATCAATGAAATCAGTTGATCGTTACGAATTAATATAAAACAAATGATCTTTTACTATAACTACATCTAAGCTATGTTCATTTATGTAAAGAAAACAAGATATTTGTAAAGATATCTTCAAACTAATTATACATTCAGCAAATATATCGTTAACAAAAGCTTCGCTTCTGTCGGTAACTCCCCGTGTTAATCTCTTATACTTTTTCATGTTACTCAATTATTTATAAATGCTAAGATCATGATGATGACTGCTTTCTGTCATTTCTATGTTTGTCACGTTCAGATGTGTTCATGTACACGACTGGACACAATCTTCAAAAACATTAGGTTTGCGTGCTCTCTTAATGGTTCTGAAAACTGGGTAGGCCTACACATTAACCAACTTAAAATGACAAATCTAGGAATGGCGGGGAAGTACTACTCATGATAGGGGTCATTTAAATAATTCCCGTAACATAAATTAATTCGCGTGTCAAGGGTTTTCAGTTTGCTATTCACTGTATTCATTAATAATGCGTCAGGTTAATTTAAGTTTATAATTATTTGACTAATCAGAACGTTGTGTGTGCAGGAAGTTCTGGAGATTATTGCCGGTCTAATAGCCTATGCGCATGCGTGTGTGACTATGTTAGTACAAATAAATCTGCAAAATCATATACCAGCGCCTTGTATAGTTCATCCTGCAATAGTTCATATTATTACTTCGTGTATATGTTAATTTAAAGTCCAGTTATCTTTGTTTGAGTTTTACAAACAGTGCATTGTTTTCCTTTTAAACTTAGTGTAAGTTACAATTTTGTTTTATCACAATATTTTTTTTAAATGTACAATTAATTAAATTGTCATTATATTCTTTTAGCTTTTCATGTGTTTTAGATTTTCAGATATATAGCGTATATATATATATATATATATATATATATATATATATATATATATATATACAGTAAGTGAAGCTTTTCAACATCAAACCGAAAAAGATACCAGGAATTTTCTACATTTTTTTTTGCAATATGCTTTATAAAATACGTAGATCAGAATTTATACTGTTCCTTTTCCTGCTTTTTAAAGGCTGGTTCTTACTTCTTTTAAATTTATTTAGAAAAAAATTGCATAGAAAATCAAATTTTGGGAGAATATAATATATATTTTTCCCAAAAATTCATAGTTTTGGTGTTACCGTAACTGAAAATTCAATTTCCATAACCTAAAATTATTATTCTTGGATTTTTTTTAAATTACTGAAAAAGTATGGACTTAAACAGAAAAATGAAAGATTACACACTTCAAATTGGCACCCCGACAATTTCTACTGATGTACAATATAATAATGTACTCGCCTTGTTTTATAAAGGATTAGTCATTTTGTTTCAATGGTATTGAAAAAATGTACTGACTTGTCGCATATTGTACATTGGCATTGTACACGTGCAAATCCATCAAGGTACGGTTAATTGTCAATTGATGTCGAAGAGTGTCGAAGAGTTTTTCAAGTACTTTTTACTATCAACCAAACTAAATATTTTGCCATTCATCGTAATATTCAATACATATAATCTTTAATAACTGGCCTCTTGTAGATAAATTAAAAATTGAAATAAAATTGTTAAGTACAGTAGAAACAATTGAACAGTACAATTGTTGAAATTGATCGTTTGTTGTAGAAAAATCGTTACATGACAAAAATAGACTCTGTTGTCTGACAATAATTTATCGCTGAAATTCAAAATGCAAAAAATATTATTGTTATAAATTACAAAGACTCGTCAGTGTGAATGAATCAGGTGTTCGTTACCTTGGTATCTATGGTAACGGTTCCAAGTGAGCGAATGTCCTCGAGTCATCTTCAACTCGGCCCTCTGGATCTTGCTGAACACCGGGTTCTGCTGAGCAATGGTTTTCTGAAACAAACGTTTTAACTGTCCATTTAATTTGAACGGATAGTAAAAGACAATGCGCCGACTGTGACCTATAAACTTCAACGTAAAAGAAAAGCTTTCCTTTCATAACTGCAGCGGAGATGAGTAATTTGACGGCTGCCCCTTTCCTTTTCATCGTGACTAATTAGTTTACATCTTAGTGTTTAAAAATAGCTTTTTGAATGGCTTTGTTAAAACGTTACTGCTTTTAAAATGCACACCTCTTAAGTTTAACCTAAAAAAACTGTTAATTCGGATAGGCAACTGCAAAATAGTTCCATTGGTTTTCCAAATGAAAGTTATTGAATCAAACATTATGGATTGAATAACCAGCTTCGAGACTATTATATTTGCGTATTCCCGAATTAAAGAACACGTTTTCAGTGATTGTTTTATAGTTAAAACCTAGTGTTTAAAATTTATTTTTGTCCGATTGGCATTCTATATAGGTTTGTATACATTGTAACTTCTTACACAATGGTAAAATTACAAATAGCTTGCTCAATAGGGCCTATATTATAAACGTAATTCTCCTTATTATTAAAAATTAGGTTTTTCTTTTATTGAAATTGACAACTACAATTTCAACTATTTCAACCTATAAATTCAAACTTTAATTTGGAACTTAATTTTAAATTTGTCCCATAAATTTAGTTGAAAGACTGATTACAAAATAACCTAAATATATTAAAAGAAGTTGATGGAAACGTCCTGTCCAAAAAACCGAGAAATATCTACTTTTTTATAGGTTTATAGATTTAGTTCCCATGTCATTCTTATGGAAAATATTTTATTTGGTCAGATGATTGGTACGTTTTGGTTGGAGCGGTGTGCGATTATCATTAAGCGTCAAACGCGTAGAGGCATCAACGGAGCACGAGAAGATTTTTATTTGACCGTTTTCCTTCGAGCGACCTTCGCTAGAACCACTGGCAACAGTCACTAAATCCGCTGGCAGCAGCCGCTAGAGCTGCTGACAAAAGTCACTAGAGCCTCTGGCAGCAGTCACTAGAACCACTGACAGCAGTTGCTAGAACCGCTGACAGCAATTGCTAAAGCCGCTGACAGCAGTTGCTAGAGCCGCTGGCAGCAGCCGCTAGAGCCTCTGGCAGCAGTCACTAGAACCACTGACAGCAGTTGCTAGAACCGCTGACAGCAATTGCTAAAGCCGCTGACAGCAGTTGCCAGAGCCGCTGACAGCAGTTGCTAGAGCCGCTGGCAGCAGTTGCTAGAGCCGCTAGAGCCTCTGGCAGCAGTCACTAAAACCAGTGACAGTAGTTGCTAGAACCGCTGACAGCATTTGCCAAAGCCGCTGACAGCAGTTGCTAGAGCCGCTGGCAGCAGTTGCTAGAGCCGCTGATAGCAGTTGCTAAAGCCGCTGACAAAAGTCACTAGAGCCGCTGGCAGCAGTCACTAGAACCACTGACAGCAGTTGCTAGAACCGCTGACAGCAATTGCTAAAGCCGCTGACAGCAGTTGTTAGGGCCGCTGACAGCAGTTGCTAGAGCCGCTGACAGCAGTTGTTAGAACCGCTGATAGCAGTTGCTAAAGCCGCTGACAAAAGTCACTAGAGCCGCTGGCAGCAGTCACTAGAACCACTGACAGCAGTTGCTAGAACCACTGACAGCAATTGCTAAAGCCGCTGATAGCAGTTGTTAGGGCCGCTGACAGAAGTTGCTAGAGCCGCTGACAGCAGTTGTTAGAACCGCTGATAGCAGTTGCTAAAGCCGCTGACAAAATCACTAGAGCCTCTGGTAGTAGTCACTAAAGCCTCTGGCAGCAGTCGACATCCGATTTGATGCGTACGATGTAATAAAGTCGACTATAAATGACTTGATTACATTTGTTACATTCAACATGACATCCAGTTCGATACGTACGATGGCATGAAGTGGACTATAGAGGACTTGATTACATTGGCTACATTCATATGACATTCGATCCGATGCTTACAATGCGATGAAGTGGACTATAGTGGACTTGATACATTCATATGACTTTCGATCCGATACGTGCGATACCATATAGCGGACGCGTAATCTTAAAAATACGTTTATTAACAGCAAGAGTTCATTAGACTCACCACAGAATGCAGCACATACAAGTGCTTTATTCCCGGATCTTAACGTACGGATCACTCATTGAGAGGTAGTTAAAAAAATATTACACACATTTCGATAAATTTTGAAAACTCAAAATACAAATTCGTGCATTTTTTTAACACTCTTTACAACAGTTAAATTATATTTTCAAGATGTTTGAACGACATAATTTGTTTCAATATTTGAAATGGTCGCCATTTTGAACTGTTGAACGAATTTTGCAGTTAGCGAACTCGTCTAAGCTATTGAATCCAAAATTGATTTTTTGCCAACTCTTAATCAAATCGAACCAAAATTGCTAACTTGAGAGCGCTAATACACACATACTCTAACGAACCCCACAAACAATCCCTCAAAAAATGATATAAGACCAGGATTGTTGCTCATTTCAAGAACCTCGGTCTTCTTTTCCAATGGATTAGCTAATAATTGTAGAGTAGTACCCACCAACGATAAATGGTACTGAGTTACATAAAGCATTTAAAAATATTACGTACAAATTAACGAGCGCCCACCTTAAAGTGCCGAAGAAGGCCACACACTGCAAGTAACCTTCCACGTAACATGGCGCCCACGCCTGACCTCGATGCAGCACGGCTGCAATTCTAATTACCGTTAATAACACCATCAGCATCAGCATTAATTTATTAACTCCTCTCGCTTATGCATGCGTTGTTACTCGCCATTCGAGTTGACAGTTGCTTGATGACTGTCCGACTCAGCGTGTTCTGCGCCTAGCTCTTTCTTAATGCTCCTTGTTTGTATTAAACAGAGAAAGTTTGATTAAACAAGAAAATCTCTCAAATATTATTCCTTTAGCCTAGTTCGTCCGTGGCGTTAGGTAGTGTGCAAGGATTGAGGACAATGTAAGGTGTTGGCAACGAGAGTTAATTTGTCGAGGCAAGGTTGCCGCAGCATTTGTGGCACACCGTTAATATAGGCTATTAAGTCAAGCAGGTGCACTTCTTACAGGTTTTCCGGCGATTTTACTTCCTTATTAGTCGGAGTATAAATAATGTCGGAACGCAGCTGTCTCGCTAAAATGATTTTATTAGAAAATCCGTCATTAAAATTTGTAAATATTAATATTTTAACATTTCCAAATTACATTGAACACACGAAAGCAAAACCTGATCATAGCCGTTAAATTCATTTTTAATAATTTTCAATTGAATTTGAAATTTTTAACAACTAATTTATGCAGATATTATTTTTTCGGAATAAATAATTGCTCACGCTGCAAAATCCGTTCAGCAATTTCGAAAGGGCGGCCATTACAAAAACCTTAAAGAACTACACGCGTGGAACACGTGGAGTTACCGACAGAAGTCAAACTTTTGTTGCTGAATATTTAGTTTGAAAATATGTTTACAAATATCTTTGTTTTGTTTAAATAAATAAACTCGTGAACTATTTACTGTAGATACAGTTAAAGATCAGTTGTTTTATAATAATTAATTCGTAACGATCAGCTGATTGGCTATAATAAGTTTCAGGTTGTGTTGTTAAAAACTATCAATATTAAAAACAATTTATAAAAAATTATATTAATTTCAAATAGGTCTTATATTATAAACGGTTACAACGTGCACGTGTTCTTCAACTAGGAAAATACCGAAACCAAAGCAACACGTTTTCTTGTAAACGCGTGTACTGTTATCGAAAATGAGGAAGAAAAAGAGACAGAAATAGAGAGACGAAATTCGTTTGCTCGTTCGTTCCATATTTCCGTTACATTCTTCCGTTCGGCACACTTTTTTCTATTTCAATCCTCTCGCCAAAGCTAACATTAAAGCTTCGCTTCAAAAAGCATAGATTGTTTTTGCACAAAATCAGATTTCACCAACGTAATCACCAACGTAAGTTCGGAAAAATTGGCGTAAATGAATCTGGTCAGCGTTCATTTTCGTATTTCCAATGTAATTTGAAAGTTTTACAAGCCTATGCTGGTTTATGCCAATTTGAAGGTAAAATAAAAATATGACTTACGGGTAATTAAGTTTCTACTAACAACTAAACAAATAATTTGATACTACAGTTTTAGTTAATGTGTTGTCATTTTTTTTAATTATATAACTAGGTGTTAATATTATTAATAAAACTCTTAAATGTATATTTAGGCCTATAGTTTCAAAAATCAATATTAATTTCGTAATCGTTTTAAATTATAGAAATGAAATGAAAGGAACAAAGTAAAATCAGGAAAAGACAGTATTTTGAGGTTATATACCTACGCATTTTGAAAATATTTGTTAAAGATTACAACACGTCCAAGTTCGTCAGTTTCGACAAATTTATTCCAAAAAAGAAATTCGACTTTTTTTGTCAGCGTAATATTGCCCTCAAGCAAAAATTTGTGTTACACATCATAAAACCAATGTCAGATATAAATAATTGGAGAGCCGTGTTTTTTGCTTGAGGATGCAAGGATTACAGGTTATACAGGATCGGTTTTAATTGAACACAAACTACTGACCTGCTAAAGTGACCTAACATGGCGAACACACGATACCTGTTTAAGTCTAAAACCTACAATGTTACGGACATGGGCAACAATGTTGTGTAAACACTGTTGTTAAAATACTTCATGCTCGGTGTGGCGTTGGTTGGGCCATGAAGCAAACATAACCTCAAACTCGAATAGATCGGACGTCCAGTGGAACCGGACTGCCAATTCACATGTTCCTTTATCAATGGAAGAAAATTAACGTTCTATTCTAAACGATCTGTTCGGCCGATCGCAGCCGAAGACGGCCGAATGACTGTTCGGTCATTCGAGATAGAATTTTTCGGCCATTCTCTTGTATTACTTGCAACAAATGGTTTTTTCGCACCAATCGATACACCCACAAATTATGCAATTTCTTAATGGTTGTTTGTTGAAAAACTAATTAATTAAAAGCGATACCACCGTTACAATTTTCTGGAGAAATTATATCGATGTTTCACTCTGCCTATACATCTTCTTGAATCATTATCACGTGACACGAAAGACGACTATCGAGTCCAGGGGACGATCATTCGGTTTTCGTGGGATCGTAAAATTGTCTTACCATACACTCACTGACGGATTAATGCAATTTTGTGGGTGGGGCGGTTGGTTGGATGATTCAAGTTAAAAGAAGGCCACCAAGGGAATGACAATTTTTGAAATAATACCTTCAAAAACCAGCACCATTAAGCTGTTTTGAGACTTAAAACGCATATAAAATAAGTATAAAAATTAAGTCTACGTTAGACAAAAAAAATCACTTAATTTTCTTAGATTCCTAATTTTTAAAACTTTGCAATCCTGACTCCATTTGCATAACTTCCCCTCTTCGCAATACTTATCTATAATTGTGTATATAGATCCGCAGTTACTCTAGTCGCTTTACCTTTACTATTAACGCTGATCCCTTGTCCTCATTAGTCTAAGCAAGTCCAAGCAGTTTCTCAACCAAGTTTTGATCAATTTTAGATTCGAGAAAGATCTTTCTGCTGTTGCAGTTAACACAAAAAGAGAAGAGAGAACTAACATAAAATATCTAACTGATTAACCCCGTTCTCACCCTCAGTACAAGCGTTTCAAAGTGCACAACATATGTGCGCACGGACAAAACTTCATGTACATGCAAAGCTGAGATCGGGATAATGTGACGTTCGGAACCCACAGAGGCCTCAGATGACTCTTTCACTCTTTTCCTTGAAGCTGATTCCACTTTGAGGAAGCATTAGATATGTTACACTTTTCATTTTATTTCATTTGTCTCATGAAGGACGGTCGCCCCTTTAACCCCTTTATTGAAGGACGGTCACCCCTTTGTTTTGCATACATTTCTGAACAACTTATTCAGTTGTTTCCGGTTTCAGATTTAGCCGCATCAACTGAGCTGACGCGTCGCTACTGATAGCGCTGGTGGGAAGACAAACATAGTAAACGTAAACATATAGTAAATACTTTTTGTATATACAATCTGTAGTAATTTACTTCAACGATGATGGTTCACCAAATAAAAAGAATATTTCGTTATCTCACCCCTCCCTCCCAAAAGTACAATTTCACAAATTCAGGCATGAGTATCAGTAGATCATAGTGTAGTATTAACCGATTTTTTCAAGAAAATATACGTATTCTGAATGTAATGGTGAAACAAATTTTGTTGGGGTGTTGAAAATTGTAATTGTTGTTTTTTTGAAAATTGCTGGTTGTATGGAATAATAAAATTTTCGAAAATTGCTCTCTGCTTGAAATATCGTTTTTTTTAATATTTTAGAGATCGATGTAGTATCTTTGACGCAATAACACTTCCTTGCAAAACCTTGTTAATTAGATTCTTGAATATTTTTTTGAAGTTTCCATTGTTTTCATTGGAAATGTCGGCGGAGGCAGCTGAAATGAGCAGCTGATGGGTTTAGCGATCCCACCGTACCTCTAGCTCATACTACTCTCATTCACCTACTCAACACACACACATACACACATTCACTACCCTACATAACCTGGCTGATGGTGGAATGAATAACACTGGCCTAATGGTGCATCAAACGCAGCCCCCTAGCAACCTCCCAGTATACCTTATCCTTATGCATGCGAGGCTCTGCGTGGGAGGATTTAATTTCCCCAGCTACTCATGTTCCCATTAGTAACAATGCAAATAGAATGAGTGGGAACTCACGGCACAAAAAAAGCTGACTAAATGGGGCACAATATCCGGTGATAAGGGTAACGAGTAAGGAGGAGAACTTGAAAGGCAATTAGCAAAGCAAGTACCTCAATAATGTCAACAATTAGAAGTGGAGGGAGTTTCCACCTCTTCAAATCCTAGACTTAATGAAGAGACTAGTATTGGAAAAGGCGCTCTAACTGAGCATTTCAGGAATAAAAAAAGGGGACACATATGAAAACACATTAATTTTAAAACAAGGAACCAGTTGACCGTCACAAGGAATGAATTGCGAATCAACATGGCCTTTCAAATAAATCACAAAACACCTAAAAATTAAAAAAGGTTCTACAAGTTTTAGCGAAATAAAAATAACGTTTAACAAAGTTACATAATATTTAATAAAAGTAAATAAGTATAGTTTAAGTAATATTTGTACTACTCAGTGATACATTTTACGTTTTGTCTGATGTTAATCTAATATATCACGCAAAGAAAGCAATTTTCTTATATCTTTTTCCATGCAAGTAGCAATTTTCGAAAATACTGGCTACCCTGACAATTTTTTAGTTCCCAAATAATTTTTTGACTATAATATTCAGAATAACGTATATTTTCAACATAAGTAATTAAATTTCGGATTAGAGTGGCACGTTATTCTCCACAATTACTCAGATATCATTTGTACGAGGTGTATTCAGAAAGTAATGAGAATTTTTAAATTTCGCGGGCTTGGAGAGTCCGATTGTCAAACATATTATTATTATGTTGGTATACATGCCCTTGAAGTATGATAAAACTTTCAGCTGTTTGTTGACTTTGTCTGTGACAGCCAATAAGGTTAGATGTATTTTTATGAGCTCGGCGATTTTCGTTTGTTAAAAGAAATGGATCAAAGACTTTGTATCAAATTTTGTGTAACAAAGTGTGTGAAATGTTAACAAAGGCCTATGGTGAGTGTGCTATGAGTAAAACAAGAGTTTACGAGTGGTATAAGAGTCTAATCACAATTAGAGAGGTAACTGATGATGTTGGCATATCGATTGCATCATGCCATGACATTGTTTCCAATGTTTTGTGTATGAAACGCGTGGCAGCAAAATTCGTTCCAAAATTGTTGAATTTTGAACAAAAACAGCGGAGAATGGAAGTTGCTCAGGAGTCACTAAATGAAGTCAACGACGATGCAGAATTACTGAAACGTATTATAACAGGTGACGAAACATGGGTTTACGGATATGACGTCGAAACTAAGGCTCAATCATCCCATTGGAGGCATTCTGGCTCGCCAAGACCGATAAAGGCTCGACAAGTGCGGTCGAACTTGAAGGTTATGCTTACTGTGTTCTTCGATATTAATGGCATAGTGCATCATGAATTCCTGCCACCAGGTGAAACGGTCAATAAGGAGTATTACCTACAAGTTCAACGCCGTAGCGTGAAGCAATCCAAAAAAGGCCCGGATCTGTGGAAAAACAATGCATGGCTTTTGCACCGCGATAATGCACCAGCTCACACTTCATCGCATGTTCGTGAATTTTTGGCCAAAAGCAGTACTGTGACGATGCCCCAGCCTCTATATTCGCCAGACATGGCTCCGTGTGACTTTTTCCTATTTTCAAAAATAAAGAGAACCTTAAAGGGCCGTCGTTTTACAGCCGTAGATGGCATTAAAAGCGCATCGCTGAAACGCTGAAAGAACGCTATCTCAAAGATCGAGTTTGAGAAGTGTTTCGAGGATTGGAAGTAGCTCTGGCACAAGTGTATAATCTTCAATGGGAACTATTTTGAAGGCGACAACATCAACGTAGAAGAATAAATAAATATTTTGTTTAAAAAAATTAAAATTCCCGTTACTTTCTTAACACACCTCGTATATATAGGCCTATATTAAGTTTTAAGGATCCTTTAAAAATGACAAGGGTAGGAGCTCATTTAAAGGTTCTAGGTCTGGACTTTATCACAATAGACGCTCTGATAGCTAATCTTCTAAAATTCGCTAATAAGTCAGGAAATGAAATTAATTTTGCATAAAAATATATTTTACCAACGTCATTAATTCTAATAAATAAAGGGGGAATAGCAAAGAGGTAAGACTCTTTGAACATGTGCTTTTCAAAACCAATAGCCTTGCTTTTCTTTATGAACACACCTCGTATATTCGCTTTAGCTCATTGCTCAAATTTGTTTATATAAGAAGGCGTATAACAATTGAAAAACCGTAATAAAATCCAAAATTCCCTGTGTAATAAAAATTACTAAAATGTTTTTTTATTGTCAAAATTATATTTTTTTAAAATATGCCGTTCAACCTATAAAGGGCTACAAACATAAATGTGTATTTTAGGTTAAGACAAGTTTATTATGGTCGCAACAAAACACAATAACTTATCAGATTATAAAAACGCTCCTTTAGACACAAAGTTTGTTACATAGAGATTATACATGATTTTAAAAGTTTTTACGTATGTCAAATATTTTTTGAAGACTACAGTACTTTTTTAATTGTTTTAAGTAGCATACGAAAATTATAAATATTAAAAAAAATATATTTTAAGGGGAAGAAATTGAAGGCTTATAAGTAGCCTAAAACAACACGTGGTTAAACATCGTTTTTAAAGTCCACGACTAGATAATTAAACAAGACTTTCATAGTCTCCATCCATCCATCACTATGGATATAGGGTTCCCCAGCCCATTAACGACAGGGTAGCCTAGCCCTAGAATAGAAAGTTTGCTGCTAAATACCGTAACTTTACTGCCCCAATAATTTGGACCCTACACACGCAAGCCTTAGGCCTACACCTCGGTGCTATTGGTGAATTTCTCTTTGTAAAAGGCCTACTTCAGTTAAAGCTCAACGTTTCATTTAAAAATACTGTAGCCGCCTCGGTGGCCTAGTTGATAGCGTACTGGGCTTTCACCCCGAGGACCCGGGTTCGATCCCCGGCTAGGGCTTGGCATTTTCATACGCTATAAATCATCCTATCGTCTGCATTAGCCCAAATGTTCACAATAGTCGGACGTTAAACACCAAAAACAAAAACATAATTAAAAATACTGTAGTGTATTTTGAAAATATCTTTTACAAGTATTTACCGATGCAAAGCTAAATAACTTTCTTTTTGATCGCCGTAAGGTTTTTTTTAATTTTAAAAGATGTATTTTTGCAAAATGATAAATAAACCTAAGAATTGGACGTTGAAATGAGCGCCAGCATGGCCTCTAAATCACTTATGAAATCCACGTTCATATAGCATTATATCGCTCTCAATTTTGGAACAAGAACGCTACCTTCTAGGATTTAATGAAATCCTAAATTTTTGCTCCATTTTTTTTATATAAAATCAATAACATAGTGTTAAAATCTGCTTATGTAATATTTAAATTCCATTGAAATACAAAAAGCAATATCGCACGCAACTGTCTTGCAGTCGTGATGGAAGCGAATTTCCAAAAGTAACTTTTTACCTTGCCCTTATTTTGAAACTCTGATTCACCGTCATAAACAGCATTTCAATCTGCATATACTGTAGTAACATTTTAAACTTTCAAATGCTTCGAAAATGACGTAAGAACGCAGGAAAATTAAATTTCATAAATTCAAAGATTTTTAACATTCGAAACGCTACTTTATGCAGTATTTAAAGCTGATTATTACAATGAAATCAGATACTTAAAAAAAGTTATGTGTTTTTTTAAATTTAAAGATGATTGCCATTTTGAAACTGTTGCACTAATGTTTTTGATTAACGAACTTATCAAATCAAAGCATTTAACAAAATTGATTTTCGTGCAAAGTTTGAATCAAATCGGACTAAAATTACGAATGTGAACATGCTAAAACACGCAAACGCGCGCGCGCGCACACACACACACACACACACACACATATATATATATATATATATATATATATATATATATATATAAAATTTAGCAATCCCACAGAAAGGTGTCAGGGTCACCTCTCATTTCAATGTCCGGGTTTGGGGGTTAACATGATGACCGCTCAATGGAAATTTGCTAAAAATCTTATGGCGGTCAAGGTTCACATTAGTCTTCTCAATGTATTATAAGCGTTGAAACAAATTTTGCAGATTATAACTCTAATTATGATGGTGAAATCGAATGTCTTGAACTTCCTGAAATGCCCGAACTTCCTGATTTTTTTAAATCTCTTTCAAAAGTCTTTGGATCTGAAATTATCGCCGAAATATCAAAAAGCGAATTAATTTGTCAAAATCTATGATCAGCAAAGCGTTAGTGATGAGTTTCAAAAAAATGTATTTAACGCCTGAAAATTCTGCTGCGTTGGTAAAGACAGTGGTCTACGCGTATACAGTAGACAATTGATGAACTTATCATGAATTCATCACAGTTCAACAAAAATGATAAATTTGTTGGAAATCATAAGTATGATGTGTTTTATGAATGAAACATTTTTTATGTAAGAAATGAATGAGTTTATAACGAAACGTTGCAATGAATGAATGAATGAAGAAAGAGAAAATTATGAATGGAAGCCAAACGATGCCAGACGCCGGAGACAACTCGACCGATTTATTTATACAATTAGTTCCACATTGTGAAAATATTCGCATTCATTCATTTCTGTAATTGTGATCTGTTTCTAATTTAAATAAATAAGTTTTATAACATTTACTCTATAAATGTAAAATATAAGGCAACGGAAATATTGTTACGCTATGGTGAAGCCGGCGTGGAGGTATATTCATAAATTTTTATTTTATTTTATTTTTTTTTTTTTTTGTGGTGTGTAACGTCCGACTATTGTGCACACTTGGGCTAATGCAGACGATGGGATGATTTATAGCGTATGAAAATGCCAAGCCCTGGCCGGGAATCGAACCCGGGTCCTCGGGGTGAAAGCCTAGTACGCTATCCACTAGGCCACCGAGGCGGCTGTATATTCATTAAAACAGCTGATTTCGCATCACAGCTGTTCCATTCATATTTCAATTGAGGTTGTGTTCATTTTCATTATCAAAATACATTTTACACAGAAACCCTTTGAAAATTAATAAATATTGTTTTTTCTTAATCACTGATTCCAAAAAATCCTGTTAAGTAACCAAAGATTAAAACCCGAAAATCGGTTTACTTTCTCAAAATCGGTAAATCAGATTTCGTTCAAATTTGTATATTGTACGAATACTAATAATTTAAAAAAGTTAAATAAAAGAAATTTACAGTTCCGGAAATAAATCGAAATAATCGCTGAATGTGATAGCTGATGTGATGGAAGCAAATTTTTAACATTTTTCTTTGCCTTACACTTCTTTAAAAACTGATTTCACCATTAAAATCTTTATTTTAGCATTTTCAAATTTAAAATTATATTGAAATTACTAAAGTGAACCCTGACCGACGTCAATTCAATATCGTAATTTCAATTAATTTAATTTGAAAATTTTAAATACTGTAACACAGACTAGAATAATGATTTTGTTTCAAATGTAAGATGAAAAAAGTTTTGTTATTGAACCAAAAATAAAAATCATGTATTATTTTTACGTCTTGTTATTTTAATTAGGATAATTTGTTCGAATACACGACACAATATTTTTATTTTTGGTTCAATTACAGAATTGTATTCTTTTTTCTTAAAAATTATAATTACAAATAAGTATTTTCATAAATAAGCTTGTATTTATTGTATTAATTGTTATTTTCTTTAAAATGATAATTACATGTATTGTATTTTATGAAATAACCTTGCGTTTATTGCGTTTATTGCATTAATTGTTATTTTAATTACAATTTTTTCGTAAGCACGATAAATTAACACAACTAATTATTAACAACGTAACCTGAAACTTATTACAGCCTATCAGCTGTTCGATAAAATCAGCTGATCATTACGAATTAATATCAACGACAAATTAACATAGCTAGTTTTTAACAACATAATCTAAAACGTATTATAACCTATCAGCTGTTTAATGAGATCAGCTGATCGTTGCGAATTTAATAAAATAATTGATCTTTTAATATAACTACCAAAATTAAATTAACGGTTCATTTCATATATTTATATCGGTCAAACGTCTTCATAATTTCCGTAGTGTAGTGGTTATGACATGTGCCTTACACGTGCAAGTTGTCCAGTTCGATCCAGGGCGGAAACACAGGAAATTTTTAATTATAATTAATTTAATATGAGACTTGCGACGCGCAAGGTATACTATTATATATCAATATACACGTTCCTCGCATCGCGTGACGCACAAAATCTATCATAATAACCACCAAACATAACCATCAAACATTATACATGTTAAAATGATTGTTGAAAATTTGCTTCCATTACGTCAGGAAGAGCGATTGTTTTGTATATTGAAGCACAAAATAGATCTCATTCTTGTTATCTATATGTACACGGGTTAGTTGAGTTAGGTTAAGTAAAGTTTGGTTAGGATAGGTTAGGTTAGGTTATTAAACACTCAAAATCTACTCGTGTAGCCTAATTAGAATGAAAGAAAGTTTCTGATCGGTTGTCTAGGAATGTTCATTGCTCGGTTAGGCTTACCTCACCTTACTTTCTAAAGCTGATGAACAACAAATCCGTTATTGGGCTGCCGTTTATAGAACCTGTCTACAACAGAGGCTAAACAATCATATAGGCCTAGTGTGTGTAGGCCTATTGTACTCTGTGCTAAGTATGATCGTAAATTAGGTAACCTGACACATTTATTAAATCACAATTTTAAATTACAAGTCATTTGGAAAAGCCATCATAATGAGACTTTAGATCTGGAACTTAAACTTCTGAATTTGACTCAAACTTCGATTTTGCTAATAGCTTGGATGGGTTCGTTAATAAACACGATACGTTCAACAGTTTCAAAAAGGTTATTAAAAAAATTTATATCTTTTTTTAAATGAGTACAGTAGCATTTACATTATTCTAAATCCATTGAAAATACGTCATTGAATCTAACTTGAGTCAGAATTAATTTCATATGTTCAGTGTTAATTCGAAAGTGTAATATTCTTATTTATGCCGATCTGATTTAAATTTGGCACAACAATCGGTTTTAGTAATTGCGTAATATTTCTAGCAAAACCTGTTCAAACATTTCAAATCTTTTAAAAAATCATAACTTTTTTAATCTCATAAATTTTCGAAAATTTTGTTTCGTAACCGTTGATTATGTTGTTTATTATGAAAATTTGAATGCCAAAATTAATTACAATTTTAATTATGATGGTAGAAATTTATTTTCAAAAAACAGTTTAGGATAAAGAAAATTTGTTGGAAATTCACTTCAGAACTGCGTTATTATTTAATTATAATCGTCAGATTGTTGAACTCCAAAAACCATAGCCTACTGTATAATGTTTACCTTATTTCCTCGCCTGTTAACACGTTCACAACGACAGCCATTTTTATACGTCCTAACATTTTGTGTTGCCTATTGTAATTCATATCAACACAACATGAAATCTCAACTATAGGCATAAAATTTGTTTCGTAAAATGGTTAGAATATGTGTCTATATATAACATTTTAGGTGATATTATGAAATCTCAACTATAGGCATAATTTTTTTCGTAAAATTGTTAGAATATTTGTCTATATATAATATTTTAGGTGATATTCAACCGAAAAAAACTGTATTCTATACATTTTAGAGGTTATGTCCGTGCTTCACTGGTAGCACACGACGCCTATTTCTAAACCATTGCTATAATAGGCGTAGTGCGTCACTAGTGGCACACTGTTCTTCATCCGTACACACGTAAAGTTTCAAGTAAAAGACTCCATTAGTTATGATTTCTTCTTTGATGTCTAAGTGTTATAATTGTCCATAAATAGATGTTATTATTTTGAATATGTTTTCATTTTAGTTTATCAATAAAGGTCACCTAGATAAAGAAAAAAAAATCAGTAGGCCAAAATATAATATTACTTATTACATTTGAAAATTAAGTTTAAAAATTGAAATGGTGCTGCTAACATTTCATTTGAATTTAAATTTGTTATCCTTTTAAATTACCTATAAAGTGTGCCCCGACAAAGAAACAAAAAGAATTACAATAGACACAAACCTAATCCGGTTACTCTAGCATACTTTAAAATGGTCGTACAACACAGTTATAAGCTTCAAACATGGGCGTCTTTATAAATAAGCGCATATGAAGTAAAAGAAAGAAGTGCGTCACCTGTGGCGCACGATGCCTATTTTGAAGACGAGCGTGCGTTGCTGGTGACGCACGTCGTTGTAAACGTGTTAAGATGTTCAACTTTCCGTTAGTAATTTCGTGATGGGTGCAAGAGATATTTAAAAATATCGTGTATACCAGCTTTTTAATCCAGATTGACGAAATAGAACATTACATATATCGTGAATGTACCCCCCCCCATCGTACCTGTATATCTTCGC
Source organism: Callitettix versicolor (assembly GCA_022606455.1). NCBI lineage: Eukaryota > Metazoa > Arthropoda > Insecta > Hemiptera > Cercopidae > Callitettix > Callitettix versicolor. The sequence goes on from CM040184.1 coordinate 63,112,044, forward strand.
TGATGACGGTATATTTGATTCCACTTTCTTGCAGAAACTCTTTAATCTCGTCTGACAGGTGAGGCGGGATGATCATATCAGAAGTGCGGTTCTTGTATGGCTTTGTCCAAAACTGAACACCGGTCTCGTCTTCCAGTGACTCTAGTTGGTTCAGTTGGTGGTCGTTGAGCGTGTACACCCTCAGGAACTGGTAGTTCTTGTAGGAGACGCGGTTACTGGTTTTTTTGCTAGGCGTGCTGTCTGTTGGACAAAATAATGGGTGTTTTTTTAATGAAAATATTCTATTACTGTCGGGATATAACAATATTTAACACTTTAAACGGACTTGAAAGGAAGAGGATTACAATAATTCTAATCCTAAAATAACCACAAAGGAGTTGAAAAAAGAATTTTAAATATAAGATTAAAAAGAAAAGATCATTATGAAAAGTGCAGAAAAGTGTTAACAGATTTTAAAAAAACCCAAATTAGTAAGAAAATCCTTACTTTTGTTAAATTGTTACTTTAGAAAAAGAGATAGTTTTGTAAACGGCACATGGAAGAGAGAAAAATATTTATTTTAATTTATGTTTATTTATTTAAATTATCTAATAATTTTCATCAAACTTGCTCAAATCTAGTTCACAAGCAACCATACAAAATAAATTGGTCACTATATCTCAGAAAAATCGGGCTAACGAAACAATTTTAAAAACAATAATTGTCATAATTTTTCAAAAAATTTCGTTAGATTTTACTAGAATTTCGGTAATGTATGAAAATCATACTTCGAGTCAATGTAGCAAATTCTTTTAAATCGAAAAACTAAAAATAAACCTTGCCAAACATCGGATTTTTTCATTTACTCAAGAACGTTAAATTTCTGTTAGTTACAAATTCGTTACACTGAATTCCATTATGATTATTCATATGTATAAAATTTGAGAAAATTAAATTTTCCTGTTTATCCGATTTTAAAATATTAGGCCGATTTTTCTGGTGTTTTCCCAGTAGCTTCCAAAACAGATTATTTTAAAAATAATCTAATGTGAGAAAGTTTGTTTTAAGTTTTTGCAATGTTTGTGTATTTAAGAGCAGTTTTAAAATTTTTAACAATTAAATTATTAAATTAACTTATGAGTACTGAACATTTTTTACGATGCACCTTTATTTTAAAATTATGCTAAGGGAGTATAGGTGCTATTTTCCCCAACACTTTACCACTCACAACGTCTCTTTAAGTCAAATTTTAAAATCAATTTTTGAGGCTCTTCTCGTAATAGATTTTCCTGAAATTTCGCATTCATGCTTAATCGGGGTGGTCGAAGTGCTAAAACACTGCGGTTCTGACATCGAGCCGCAGTTGCTCCCGTTGCTTTCCTTACCGTTAACACTGCTCCCTTGTATCATTAGTCTAACTGGCATAAAGTACGTCGTATATGACGTTACTCTTGACGCAATTTTAATATTTCCTAATAAAGTTTTTCCAATTAATCACTTTATTTATTTTCATTATTTCAACGCAGCCATCGGATCACATATTTAAATAATTAGGATTAACCCATTTTCTTCCTTGTAGTGTTTTTTTAACTCACCTCGTTAAGGCTACCGTGGTTTCGAAAATTTATTATTTCATATTTAGGCCGTAACACATCAAATATCCATCTGTCGAGGTCGTCACAAAGTTAACAAAACATTGAAAACTTTCGTCACAATACTAAAACTATACACGATTTTATTAAACACTAACGTGCAACTAGTATGGTCGTTACAGTCCGAAGTTTTGTTAACTTTGTGACAACTCCGACAGAAGACAACATTCAGAATAGCTGAGGCACTTCATTTGAATTCTAACAGACATTAATAGTAATACTTGCCTACAAACTCGATATTTTCATTTTTTTTTTTATAAAAAGAAATTTAAAAATACATATAATTCTTTAATTATTTAAAATTACAGGTTATTAAACCATTTTACATCTTGTATCAAACACATTTAATGTTTTTCAATTTCCAAATATGATTTAAGGTTTTCAATCTTAATTTCATGTTTTTTTATTAATTGTTAAATTTTATTTTTTCATATAATATTAAAAGTGAGGTTATAATATTTAAATTATAACCACCAATATTTAAATAATTTTATAGCTAAAAAACCGGTCTTAGTTAATGTTTAGAAAAATCGTTTTAATTAAAAAACGTGTTTATTAATAGGCATATCAATATCCGCCTATAATCTAATAAAATAATAAATCTATTATGAATATATGATTGAGTCGTATATGCAGTTACGGTTTCATAAGAAAAGTAATTCTAAATGTCAATAACATTTCCTTTTTAGATTTAGTTCAATTCGTATTTAGAAGGTTTATTATTTATTTAGATATAAGATTCCTATTAATAATGAGATTTAAAGACGTTACTGGATGATTACGTTGTGTTAGGTGTATTTGTGAAGAAATTAGTAATAATAATTATTATTATTGTCAATTTTTATATATGGTTGAATGAAGTGAATGTGCTTGGATGGTTTCATATTATATAAATAACAATTTAATACAAATTAATAGGCCAAGGTATTTTTTTAAATGGTTCGATATTTGTTTTTTATTAATTCAACCAGTTCTATTAATACTAATTCAATTAATAATAATTTATTTTTTATTAAAAACGTTTTCTTATCAAGGCTTGTTATGTTTATTGCTTATTAAGGAAACCCAAGCCAGCTTTCAATGATGTTAGCTGCGTTTTGCCTAGGCTACTAAAAGCTTTCAGCCTCACACTCCCCCTCCTTTAAAAGTGGCTTACTTCCCTTGCATAAATTTAATAATGTTAATATTTTCTGTCGTTATCTTGAAACGTATAGCCTAATAAGTTTATATAAACTCTGCCGGCGATATTTTATTTATGAACACTTAATTATTGTCCATTTCTTTTCAGTTCAGAAGAATTTTGTTTTCCATAAAACTATCACGCTATCACTATTATGGATTTAACCTCAATTCAGTTTTATAATACGGAAAACAAAACAGCTGTTTCAATAGCGTATTTTTCACGAAAATTTGCCAAGAAAATGTTTTCAGAAATAAAGCCTTATTCTAAAATACCAAACGAGCTTTCTTTATGTGTATGTTCAAAAAAAAAAATCAGCTCTAACGATGTCAATATAACATTGGAATATTCTATTTTATGACCCAAAAATCTAGATTATATTTTGAAAAATTAGTCTTGGAAAAAACGTGAATGAGTTTCTTAAAACAGTTAATCAATCGTTAAGGATTATCTTATTAAATTATCTAATAAGTGTTGAATTTTTTTTTACTTAAGTGTAATAGGCCTAAGTATAGAATATAAGTATCTATATACAGGCCATATAAGTATTTACATAAAACTCTTAATCTTTAAGGTAAATCCAGTGTGAATAGTGTCTTTAAGCCGTATAGAGTTCATTTGTCATAAGAAATATTAATCGTAAATATCAGTCGTATTATTAAAAAAATATTTATTTCTTATTTATTTAATAAATAACAGATATTTAAATAAAATAACGGTGAAAAAACTTCGTTTTTCCGTTTGGATTATCTGGGAAGAAATTAGTTAAAATATTGAATGACAATATTTATTGTTGTGTACGTCTAAAAATATTAACATAACTTTTTATATTAACATAACGATTTATAAGAAAAACCCAAGTATTTATTAAAAGTTATGGTTTTTTATTAATATTTCGTGTCAATATTGTACTTGTTGTAAAACAAAAACACAAAATTATATGCTGTATCATTAAATGATAGAAAGTTCTTAAGCACCTTTTCAGGAAATAAATTTGTTCAAATTAATACATAACCTCATTTCACAAGTTGCTATTTCACCTAAAAAAATTCTTGAGACACTATCGACAAAAAATTGTGTTATCAAAATTGGCTCAAATTTTGACCATATTTTAATTTATTGTACAAAAATTTCAAGAATATGACTCACCATAAAGGTACGAAAGTAAATATAAAAAATCCAAAATTAATCTCGATGAAGAGTATTTTTGTTTTTACCAGTACCAGCGAAACGTTGTTTTATTTCAAATTTTTATTTCAAACTTCAGTTATAAATCTCCTTATATGACTAAAATATTGTTGTCAATAAATCTCGAAGTATAGTTTATTACTATACGTTCGTAAACTTATAAGGAATTGTTTACCAATGTTTTTTGTAATTAAAAAATTGCCGAAATTTGGGCAAACCGCGCCTATATTATATTAAATTTCTTGAAAAACATATTCGTTAGTTCAGCCTCCAACGACGTGCTTAGTCACACAGGTGGACAGATACTCAGGTAAAATCGCTTTTTTATCATGGTACCTGAAAATAAATCTAGTAGTATCAAAAAATATTTTTCACGATCAAAATTAAGTTAAACGCATTATTATATTGCATTGTTAAAGTTCAATTAATTTTAAAATGAACTGAATTCTAAATGTTCAGATTTTCGCTAATGAGATATTGGCGTAGTAAATGTCGGAAGGCAACTTACTTGTTAGGGGATACATAAGGAACCTGATGGTGGCCTCCAAGAAGTAATACACCCTGGACAGAATACTCGTCTCCTCGGCGCTAGCACCGGACACTTGGAGAGTAAGCAAAGCCAGGCAGAAGAATAACCACCACTTCATTACTTTATCCTGCTGGAGTCATGAAACATGATGGCCACTCACTGAGCGATGGCGCGTACAACACTGAACACTAAACATTGAGCGGCTGAAGGAAGGAGTCAGGAAGTCCTGTGACCTTGACCTACACTTGGGCCTAGCATCTTGCCCCCATACAATAAAATATTTGGAATGTTTACTGGGTAACTAGGATCTGGAGAACACTGTACTAGATTATACAGCCTATTTGTTTGAAAAATAAGTGGTACGCAAACTTTGTCAAATCCAATTTAATTATTTAAAAGCACATTTCTAAGTACTCGAACAAAATTCAAAATCTCCAAAATTTACGTTATACAGCTTTCTCGCTGACGTGATGGAAGCTAATTTCCACAGTATTCTTTTTTTGAAATTCTGATTTCACAATCATAATCAGCATTAAGATCTTTATATACTTGCATTTAAACTTTTAAATTAAATTGAAAATAAGGAAATGAACCCTGCCGCCGTCAAAATAACTTTCTTAATTTGAACGGATTTTTAAAATTCAAAATGTTAAATCATTCATTTTTTAACATTAATTACGATGGTAAAATCAGATTTTCAAAAAAATATTATACAATTTGAAAAATTGGAAATAGTCGCCATTTTTAATCCGTTAAGTTAATTATTTTTTTCAAAGTTTTACCAAAATTGATTTGTGTTCCAAGTTTGAATCAAATCGGACTAAAATCGCGTATGTTCACAAGAATACTAACACACACACACACACACACACACACACACACACACACACACACACACACACACACACACACACACACACACACACACGCACGCACACACACACACGCACATTACAACACATATATTATATATATATATAATATATATAAACATTTTAATGACCCTCACAAAGTGATATAGAGGTCAGGATAGGTGCTCATTTCAATGTCCTGGGTATGGGTTTTACCATGATGTCACTCCAGTAGCTCATATTCCAATCGGACATGACGATATTATTTTTGCCCAATAATTTTGAGGTTAGATTTTCACTTTTAGTCAGTTTCATTGCAATAAATTCATTCTGCCCTTAAATAGGTCCTACTTTTACATGAAGACGTTATAATTAACAATAACGATTTATTATAATCATTTTAATTATTGTCTAACGGTGTCGACTCTCTATGATGACAAGTAAAACAACTATGGGTAAATAATTACGTGGCACTGGTGACTTGAACCTTGTTGGTGACATAGTTAATGTTTAGCGACCCTAATAGGCGACTCTAATCATGTTGGCTGTGCGTTTTACATGTAATTTATTTTATAGACCTATTTGTGCAATGGCGGATAGCAAATTTTATCTGAATAGTAATTATGGGTTACGGACGTAAAACAGGCTCAATTACCTGGAAAATTTTGAAATATTTAAGAACTGAATGGATACTTTGTGTGTTATTTGTCAATTAAATACTACGCGTCATTTTTATTGGGCGTTGAACGGTTAAGGAAATAAAGATGTTTAGAATTTTTCATTGTAACAAATTATAGGCCTAACAAACCTTTAGAGTGATTTTTATGAAACAGAATACTTTATTGAAGTGAAAACTTTTATAGGCGCCAGAGAATTTAACTTTTTTCGATAATTAACGCCCTCACACTACATACACGATCCATCTAGCACAAAAAATGTACTTAAGCGTTTACAGTTAAAAATATACTTTGTCCAAAATTGTACTTAATTGTACAGAAATTAAGTTAATAATACATTTACATAACAATTAACACCTTTATATTACACATCCAGTTCAGCTAGCAGAAAATATTATAGCGTTAACAGTTAAATATATCTTGCACATACTTTGTACAAGAGTGTTCTTTAATATAATGTATATAAAGAAGTTCATTAATTATTTTAATTTTTAAAGAACGCCATTGAAATACATGTCCAGTCCAGCTTTCAAACATGTTAGAGAATTAACAATGGTAGCCTTTGTGATTACATTTATTCAAGTTAACATTTCTATCGGGCTGGAATATTTTTGTCTCACTAGGCTAAATTGTAGCGCTTCAAAGGAAAGTAGGGGTTAAACGTTTTTCTATGCCCGACAATGACAAAATACTGTAAAATAGAATCTATACACAACAATTATAGTTTATGTTCTTTCTTATTAGTGAATTTAAAGCGGAAAAAGAGCTTTTGAAGCATTCATCATGGTAAGTTCCAGACTTGGAATCTTGAAATGAGCACCGATCATGACCTCTAGAAGACTTTTTTTGAAGAGTCGTTATAATTTTATAATGTGTAGGAGCCGTGCGTACCCGAGGTGATTAGCAGCGATCAATCTGCAACGTTTACGAACTTGCACAACCCAAGTGTTGTAGGTTCGGAACTATGTTACTGCAACAAGCTTCTCTTTTGTCGTTAACGTCAACTTCTGCCATATTAATCTAACTTGTATAAGATATGGACGTTAATCAATAAAAAATATTACATATGTAATTATTTTTTTAACGGATTTTAACATTGTCCAAGCTATTATGTATGTATATATTGCTAATATATGAAGATTTTAATACTGATTATTGTAGTAAAAAAAGACTTTTTTAAGATGTACGGTAAAAAAAAAACATTTGGAAATTAGCTTCAATTACGTTAGCGAAACAGGCGCGATTATTATTAAGTGATTACACACTGGTCATGTCTATAAGAGAACATGTCTATTTTTAATGTTAACCTTTACATTTCTTATTATTTTTTTTTATCTATGATGTGAATTTAAGACACTCATGTGTAAGCATCATACAAATGAATGTTTCGTATGGTTTATACTGTTACATTTTCTGAACATACTTGCATTTATTGTTATGTTACGTTAGTTGTTCAAATGGACGCTAGATAGCATCACAATACGAAAAAGAATATGTAGAAGGAAATGTTTGCGATTTGCAGGTAAAATTATGGCATGCTGAGATCTGAGATTTTTAACGTACAAAATAAGATCAGACAATATTTTGTGCTTTACTTTAAGATTTTTAATTAATTTTTATTAATTAAATATATAACTGAAATTTACACATGAAGTTTATACATAGACTTTAGGGGTAGGCAGTAGCAAATATTAAATAAATTGTATATTTTAGCAAATTTCTATTGGTAAAAAGCTATTGGAGACCTTGCAAGATCAAAATCTGGGACCTGGAATGTCTCCTATGATTTTCATATCATATCTTGAATCTCTACAACAAACATCATTTATACTCGTATATTCTTTATAGGCTTGGAATATCTCTAAATGATATTAAAAGTTGGTTTGGTTTTATGTCTTGGTGGCTTTGACGTCAGGTTATCACAACGCCCACTGAATGAATAACAGATAACTTTTGAACAAAACGTTTAAATTTACATAACTTTATATTTAACAAGAAGCCTACTTTTCTGAAAAAATATCTTTAAAAAAAGACCTAATTGTAAACACATTTTATAAATAAATATAGTCTTTATTTTCTGCAATGACCGATTGAAAGAATTTATCAAATATTTTATAATTTATTTCTCGCTTTGAATTATTTCTTATGAGATCAGCTGGTCCGAATAATTGTTAATTATAACACATCAGTCATTCTGTTTACCTCATTTTGGCATAACCTGTATTTAATTCAAACAGTCATAAATACAATACATTGGGTCTTAATTAAGAAATGAAATAACACTCAAAATAATATGAAAACTTGTTTATTTTCACTTATCAACTTTACAAAATGGTGAAAATCTTAAAAATAAACTAAAAGAAGGTATAAATTAGAAAAACTTAAGTAATATTTACATATATAGTAAAACTAAACCTATCACAAGAAAAAACTATGTATTAAAACGTTATTGTCCAAACCTAAACCTTAGGATATCATGTAGCTAGGAACAAAAGGATTTTTTTCTTTTTATGATTATTGTCACATAAAAATATTTAAGATGTTAATTTATTTGTATCATTTCTAAATAGAACATTATTTTATGTAAGTTCTAAACTATTATTTCTCACAAAAGTGAGAATATTTGAAAAATTAATATTTAACAAAATTGTAAAATTGAATATATGATGTTAAAACAATTATTATAACATTTAAATGTTTTTAGAAAGGTATCATGAAAACAAACGGTTTTTGAAAAAAATGTTTTTATAATAAAAACAGTTTTCTTTGAAAGCAAGGTTATAATGGACAGGCCCATTAGTAATAATTTTAAAAGCATATTCAGTAATGTTTTTGCAATTCAATCAGCCTGTATTGTATTAGATATTTTTTTATAAATATAACTACAAACAATTGACTTTTTAACTACAAATGTGTTTGGAATTAATGTAACAGTTGTGCGTTTTTTTTAAATTAAAAAACAATAATCAAGGATTTTTATAATAACCATTAATTAAACAAGAGCTATTATCAAAAGCAGGTATTACTTTTTAAAGGTACAAAATAGTGCTGAACAAACTTTTAAATACAATTTAAACAAACTTTAATTACACGTAAAAATTGAAGCCATTAAAAACAAGCAAGACAATTCAGTGCACAAGGTTTACCATTGGTTTGTTAACAAATCTTAAATCTATATCACATTAACCTAATCTATCTTTGGCAGGAACATGAAAGTAACAACAAAATATATACAAAATATTTAATACTACATCGTTGCTGTAGATTTTTGGGGAGGGGGGAATTAAAAATTATTGTCGTCGCAAATCATTTTAATCAGAACCAGATCAATTGTTATTGGTGAATGATCCATAATAAACAAATAAGAAAATGATCAACATTTTTAAAGTACATTTAACCTTCAAATATTTAGTTCATTGTGACTGACAATTATTTGTTGCTTTTAAAATGTTAACAAATTCCAATTCTCAAAATATTTGTGCGATATCAAAATGTTGTAAAGGCTAAAATGTTTATTGATACAATCGTTTGATATTTTTATTAATTTTATTTCATATGTGATTAATTGGACTTTGTAAATAGATTAAATACTGTTTCTAATGTCAGTTTTCCCAACTGTACTTCGATTGACCGAGATTCCACAGCCTCTTTGGATTCAGTACCACTTACAATTGTTAATTAGTTTACTCAGTATTCCATAATCAATGGAATTTCAAGGTCACTTTATGTAAAACTTTATGAGTTTGCCAACAACAAAATCATTGCATGCTAATAAATGTTTAGTACCATTGTTTAGTACCATTATTACTAAATAATTTATTTGTTCTTCTGTTTACAAAGATAAACATGTTTTTGTACCATCTAATTTTTTGCTTTAACAGAATATTTAATAATGTAAAACTTTATGAGTTTGCCTACAACAATTGCATGCCAAACAATTAAATATTGTTTAGTACCATTAATGCTAAAATAATTTATTTGTTCTTCTGTTTACAAAGATAAACATGTTTTTGCACCATTTAATTTTTTACTTTTAACGGAATATTTAATAATGTAAAACTTTTGAAATAATTTTATAAAAATTTCAAAATCAAAAATTGTATATCTTAGTTGACTTAAGCTAAAAAAACAAAATAATAATAATACAAAGATAAATGTACACAAGTACTGAAGTATAATTTACAATACTGAAAAGACAGTATTCAAATCCATACAATGAGAAACAATCAATAAATACAAGGATATATTTAGTCTTTGAGCCCATCAACTAAATTCCCGCACTCCTCTGGTAGTCCGGGAATTATTTTAAAAATATATTTCTTGAAAAGCATGAAGATTTAATTTGTTTTCTATAAAATTTCCAATACAGACCTGACTACCTTAAAAAGTGTCAATTCAATACACATTGCTACCATGCAAATGATAACAAATTAACATATTCATATTACATCTAAATGATACAAAACAAATAACAAATGATTAAAAAACTGAAGGAATAAATCCATGTAATTGGTTAACACTATGTAGTCTATTAAACTAAGAGTTAGCCAGTTGGTTTTATTGCCTGATATAATTTCCATTGACATATTAAAAACTTTTACCAGCTTTTTTCTGCAAGTAAAAAAATCACTTTTGTGGATAATTTAAAAACATTGAAAATACTAGGGCACTGTGATTTGCACCTATGGCATTGTGCACATACACACATAATTTAGTTGTAAATAAAACTAAAATTTTTTCAGGGGGGTCGGCCTGAAAAAATCTTAAAAAATTCCATTTTTTTTTATTTTGAATTAATATTCTCTGGAGTTTTTTGTTTAATAATATATATAACACTTTATACTTTGAAACTGTACAATTAGTCAAAAAAATTATATATGTAGTAGTGTACCGACTTTTTTGTTCCAAAAAAAAGTAGCGTGGGATGAATTCACTGCATACAATATAGTTTGGGTTAGACTGTTGAATGGTTAGAAGCAGACAGAAGAATAGTTTAGGCAGAATAAAGTTGGAAGATGATTATCAGATGCAGGAAGATCCTGATAATCCAGCTTATGGGGCAGGAATGCACTAAATATTTGTAAGTAAAGAATTTTAATGTAAAATAAACTTTAAACGCGCGTTTTTCGAAACTTGTTTTTTTCATGTTTAGGTACATTTTTCTCATAAACTACAAAAGCTAGAAGTTCATTTTTGCTTTGTTTTGTTTATTATATCATTCTGCATACTTTAACACAGGGGTTTATAAATATTTTAACAAAAAATGATTTTATTTAATTTCATGTGTGCAAAAACACGGAAAATCTGAAATAAAAATATTATAATTTTAAAAACTAGGAAAAAATTCACAGCTGTATCAAAATATTAATAAAAAATGTTACCTAAAGATATCATAAAATAACATTGGCGAGATAGGGAAGGCCGACCCCCCTTTTAACCAAATCAATTATTAATAAAATTGTTTAGGATATTTGGCATTCAACTTACATTGTTTAAAATTTAAAACCAAACATTTTTTTTTAATTAATGAAGTTCTTTCTGTATACTATGTTTTAGAACTTACTACTCCTCAGTTATTTGTTTTTATCTGTGTATAGTTTATAAATTACTGTACAAAATTTAACTTTCCCTTTTATACAATAACCAAGAGTCTTAAACATCAAACTTGTAGGTTACAGTCATGATCTGTTTGTTGAAATTAAGTTGAACTAATGAAGATCTGACAATATTGACTAAAAAAAAGATTTTAAATTGATAATTAAAAGTCAATTATGGAATAAAAAGTCAACAACTAGTTTGGAATCAGGAGGTAAGGAAAGATTTAGAAAGGAATAATATAAAAGAAGAAGAAACGCTGAACAGAAAGGTTTTTAGAAAGAGAATATTGAGTATGGAGGGATTCCAGGGAAGATTGCAGAGGAAATCTGGTGCGAAGTGGTCCGAAGACAGAAAGAAACTGCATAGTGAAAGGATGAGGGAATATTGGAGGGAACGGAAGAGAAAACAGTTAAGTGTGAAGAATTGAAATTGTCACGTGGTCCCTAGCAGGCCTCATCGAAAGAAGAAGAAAAAAATATTATTAGTCTTATCTTTGTATTAGGGGGCGTTTGGGCATTTATAGGTAATAACCAAATAGTAAAACCTGTAGGTAGTTACTATAGTGCGTTAAAATATATTAATAACCATAACTAAGTTAATATATTGCTGCATTGTACTGTTTCTTACTGTATGGATAAGAATATTTCCTTTTTCATGCTGTAATACTGTAACATCAAATCCATATCTTTGCTGAACAAGACTATCTCACAAGTGATATGATGAACCATAAAACTATACATGTCAAAATGGGTGTTCTTGACTTAAAACTTGCTGAGGTAGTGTCTTGCACCCGCTGATGGTCGATATGCGTACAGGGCTTCACTTTAACTTCTGGCAAAGAGGTGAAGTTTGGGTAGATAAAGATTTGTGGAGCCTGGAAAAGTGTAAACATTGCGAATAAAATAAGTGCTTGATAATTATTTATAATGGATATACCTTGAATATGATTGAAGAATCATAGTAATATTACAATAAAATTGATGTTTTTAGTGAACACACATCAGATACAATAATATTACTTTTTCACTACTATAAAGATAGCATTGCAACTATCTCAATTTTAAAAGATATTCAAAATTTGTCATTTCTAAAAAACAAAAAAAAATGTATATGAAAACTAATCCTTGAGTAAACACAACTGAAACCACTGAAGTACAAATAATATGTATTAGTTGTTACCTCCCAAAATATCAAGTTCAAGTAATATCAGTAAAACTCAATCAGCAATGCTAAAAATCTAATAAAATCAATTTCTTAAATCCCACTCAACAGTTTCAGTTCAAATATTCATCATGTACAAAATATTAAGTCAGTAATTTGGGTAAGTGTACAAAAATTGAAACCATGTTACAGTTTACAAAATATTTTTAAAAAATAACTGTTACCATTCCACCAATCTCTAGAAATCATCTTATTGCAATCTTGATTTTTGTTACAGTGTTTACCGTAACTTTTGAAGCACAATTATTATTATTTTTACCTTCTGTATAAAAAAAAGTTTATTATTAAATAATCTCTCTCAAAAGCCTAGTACCAGGACAGCTCTTGTGATTTGTATTATTCCTGAATGTGTAATGGACAGGAAACACAAGATAGTTCTTGTAAAATCAAAACAGTTTATACGCCTAAATTTAATAGTCATTCTATTCATAGTCAAGCATTCATTGCTGGCATAATCATACCTGCAGACTACAGTGCCTTTTTTCAAATTCCATACTGTATTGTTTATTTAAATATATATCCAAGAAAATTTAAAGTTACAAAATTTTTCAAATAACCTATGTTGTCAGTTTAACTGCCTCAACATATAAATACTAATTTAAAATTACAAAACTTTTTACTTACCATAACCAAAGAATCATTGTACAATCTACAAAAAGTCATGTGTTTATCATAGTTTAAAGTTTTCTCAATAGGTTGCGTTAGGAGCCCATCTTTCCACGGCAAATCATGTAAATGTTTCACAAAGGTTTTATTTCTGAACTCTTCTGGTTCCTCTATAACTAAATCAGCAAATAATAGCCCATTTTCAATTTTCTCTTCTGTAAAATCGTCCATTTTTTTCAAAATCGAAATAGCTTTTTCATTTGCAGCAACATCAAACTCGTCTCCGTCCATGAGCTTTGGAAATGTAGGAGGTGTTGTTGTTGATTGAATATTTTTCTTGTTTAGCCTGAAATTATAAGAAATAGTACTATAAAATAGAAAATAAACAGCAGTATAATATATCAAATACATTTTGAGCTTGGCTACTAATAATTTATGAATGACAAAATCTGTCTGGTATATCAGGAACAGACGTCTATAATAATTCAGACATGTATAATAACTCAATTAGTTACCTTTTTACTACTTACATCCCTTAAACTATATACAAATTTTAATGTAATGTCATGATTTTAATATCTTTAAGGAAAATTAAAATAGGCTACATCAGGAGCAGCTGTGACTGAAAACAATTAATTGAATAAGTTACCTAACAAAATGTTGCCACTTAAAATTACGTTCATAGCTTTTCAAACTGTTTTGAGATCATTTTCTAAAATGAAAATTGAGTTTTATTTTTATGTACAATAATTATTGAAAATACTATGAAATAATTAAATAAAAGTTGCAAAGAAAAATCAGTAACATTATGATCAAATTTCTAATTTTTGTTGTTTATATTTCAACACATTTTAAATTATTCATGTGTTGATTTATACAACTTATGATATGGTTTCGAAGATGTCATTTTTTAAAAAAAACAACTTTTTATTAATTATAATAAGAATTTAAAATGCACTTAAACACTTATAATAATTATGTAAGTTCGTCTCATATTCATTGAGATGCGAACTGAGTGAAACCTGGACTAACACTGAGCTTATGCTCCTCCCTCTCTACATACAATAAAAATGCTTACCATGCTAAAAACTACACTGTCATCACTAAACCTAACAGTCTACAATTATTATCTATATAACTAATGAAAATGCTTACCATGCTAAAAACTACACTGTCATCACTAAACCTAACAGTCTGCAATTATTATATAGATAACTAATGAAAATGCTTACCATGCTAAAAACTACACTGTCATCACTAAACCTAACAGTCTACAATTATTATCTGTATAACTAATGAAAATGCTTACCATGCTAAAAACTACACTGTCATCACTAAATCTAACAGTCTACAATTATTATCTATATGCATCACTAAACCTAACAGTCTACAATTATTATCTATATAACTAATGAAAATGCTTACCATGCTAAAAACTACACTGTCATCACTAAATCTAACAGTCTACAATTATTATCTATATGTCTAATGAAAATGCTTACCATGCTAAAAACTACACTGTCATCACTAAACCTAACAGTCTACAATTATTATCTATATAACTAATGAAAATGCTTACCATGCTAAAAACTACACTGTCATCACTAAATCTAACAGTCTACAATTATTATCTATATGTCTAATGAAAATGCTTACCATGCTAAAAACTACACTGTCATCACTAAACCTAACAGTCTACAATTATTATCTATATAACTAATGAAAATGCTTACCATGCTAAAAACTACACTGTCATCACTAAATCTAACAGTCTACAATTATTATCTATATATCTAATGAAAATGCTTACCATGCTAAAAACTACACTGTCATCACTAAACCTAACAGTCTACAATTATTATCTATATAACTAATGAAAATGCTTACCATGCTAAAAACTACACTGTCATCACTAAACCTAACAGTCTACAATTATTATCTATATAACTAATGAAAATGCTTACCATGCTAAAAACTACATTGTCATCACTAAATCTAGCAAAGTCTACAATTACAACTTACATGTATAAATCTTTCTTTTTAAGAAAGGGAAAAGAATGGTTAAAAGACAATGACAGAGTTTATTAAAGAGTAGATGAATATTATAAACCTCTATAAACTAAACACACTTTCTAATTATTAAAATTACTTATCTAGTAAGTCTCATTGATGTTTACTACAATAAACTGCTGATATAGCAATTTCCCTGTCATGTATATAAGTAATGTAATTACATTTTGCTGTACTCCTAAAATGTTTTGGAGTTGGAGTACAGCAAAAACGTTTTGATAATGAAAATATTTTAAAACTCATCAACAAATATAAAATTTATATATTTGTTAACAAGTTTCAAAATGCTTTCATTATCAAGATTCGAAACGCATCAATGAATATAAAATGTTTGAAGTTAGGAAAGGCAGATATATGTATTCAACAAAATGGAAATAATAAACAAAAGAATCAGCTAATCGAGAATATAACCAAAATTATCTCAATTTCCACACTGATTATTTTTATGTCAGTATTATGTCTATATCTACTAGAAGGAAGGGAGGTATTTCAAGAAAATATTGTTTTAGAAACACTAATATCTAAACTTTGACACTAATTTTTAAACAAATTTAATGCATAAGTAACTTCTCAGTACAAGTACCTACTAAAAAGCTAAATAAAAGTTATTGGTAGAAGAGTAATTGATAAAAAAATTTGTCAAAAATTTTAAACTTACTGATTGTCAGTTAGCATCAAAAACATTTTTTCTATTGTATTCATGTCGTAGTTATAAAATTTAACAATTCCAAATGTTTTAAAGAAGTTCTGAACTGGCGTCATGCTGAGGCAACTGGCCAGATTAGTGCGCGGGTAATACAAAACAAAAGCCAAGCACATTTCTTGCCTTGTAGAATAACCACCCTGAACAAAAATACAAATTACATTAATATTCCTAATTAACTGACAAAAACAACTAAAGATTTCATTCCCTATAAAGTATTGAATGGTGCAAGAAATTTAATTAAGACGAATAACATAAAAAAAAATTGTATGATATATATTTGATTTATTTATTTTAGTTTTGGGTATTACAAATCTCAAGTTTCATGTTCAGTTTATGCCTTTGGCTAGCTTTGAAATTCATTAACACTTAACATTACTAAATAACATGAACTCTGTGGAACCTTTCAATTAAATTATAAAAACTATATTAACATTTCATTTTACTTAAACTAGATGGATGCTTTGCTGGTGAAAGATGTGAAGTGATTTATGAGCGATTTAACAAGATAAAATGATGAATTTAAATTTGGCTATTGCATATCAAGTTTATTTTAAAACGATCTGCAAATGTTCACCAACTCAGAAAAAATTATAAGATTTTCAATTAATTAATTATGTTTTCAAGTCTGCTGATTAAAGCCACTGATTGAATTCTGAAGTTAATATTTAAAAAATGTCACTCACAAAGTCCTTAAAGCTTAGTATTATGTTACCAGATATTTTATTATTTTCTGTATACTGAATGTCGTTGAATATTGAATAAGATGTACATTGTAGTGTAGTTTCAAGTAGGTGTCTTAATTTGTCTGTTTGACATGTTAATTATTTCTTTGAAAATTCTTCTGTTGAAAATTTTAGACCAGCCTGATGAAAATTTACAATGGCTTCCTTACTGTTAAGTTTTTCCTTATTCTATTACTTTTTCTTTTATTCCTTTACAAACTATTGGTTTTTCTTTATTATTTTTTTTTATAGAATGATCATTCATTGAGTTATTTCTTTTATTTATATTTTGTGACAATACCTTTAAGCATAAATGACAGTTACAATATTATTATGAATGTATTTCATTTAATAAGGACTGTGGATGAAAATTGGGTGTTTTCTTTCTTTAAGGTGTCTTCAGGGTTCAGTGATTTACTGACATTCTCCCTGAGGTGATTAGATATATTTATCTATAATTGATATTTCGGTTCAGTTACAATAATTAATTTGATATAAAAACAAACATTAATGCACAATTTTAGTTATTTAATTCAATATCACAACGTATTTATACAAAGTACAGTTTGTAACATACAAGTCTATTCATTGTTTTTCTTGATTTCTAAAATTCTACTAAATTTATTAAATTTTTAAATACTGTAATTAGGTTCATGTAAGACACATAAAACTTTTTAATCAGAATGACCATTTTCTTTCTCAATTAAAAACATCGAACAACTCTAAGTTGCAGTGTTTGCCATCACATTATAATAACTTACGAATAGATTGAAAGTATGAGTAACTTTTTCAGTTTGTTTAAGCTAATTTAATATTATGATGAGAAATAACTTAAAAATTTAAATTTTTGGTTAATTTGCCCAATACATCTGACTTCAATTTTAAAATAAACATTTGCATTATCACAAGCCTGTCCTCTTACATATCATGCAAGAATGGTGACCACTTTACAAAATTGAAACTAAAGTAATTTTTAACTAAATTCTATTAAAATTACAAATGAAATAAATCTAGATATTATATAATTGTGTTATGGTTTTAAATTAAAAAAGGTACTTACTAAAGTGGGCTCTGTTCTGTTGACAGTTTCATAGACACACTCCGTAATCAGTTCATCCCCTTGAAGGATTTGCACTTCTGTAGAAAGCACTCTGGCTTGTTGATAGTTGAAATCATAAGTGTTATCCTATTAATACAATTTAAACTGTTTTATACAAAATAAAAATGCATATTTTTTATATGATTAATATTATTAATTGTATTATTGCAACATAGCCACCGGATCACATATTTAAGTAATTAGGATTATGATCTATTCTTCCCATCAGTGGTCTATCTACTCACTTCGTAAAGGCTACTGCAGTTTCAAAACTCTATTGTTTCATCTTCAGGCCGTGATACAAAATGTTAAGTCCCTCTGTTGAGGAATGTAACAAGATACGAGTTGCACATATCGTTAGGCCAAACCAAATTTCATTGTACATATTTTAATCATTTAATTTTGCTCAGTGTTGTGACATATGTTTTGTTTGACTTTGTGATGACCTCGACAGATGGATTTAACATTTTGTATCGTGGCCTGAAGATGAAACAATAGAGTTTCGAAACCGCAGTAGCCTTTACGAAGTGGGTAGATAGACCACTGACGAGAATAATAGGTCATAATTCTAATTACTATTAATTGTACAATAAAAACTAAACTATAATAATTATTATATTATTTTGACATTATAAACAATGTTTAATTCTTCTACAACAAACTTATTTAATATATGATTTACAAGAACACCAGAATTTTATTTTTAAAGGGTCATAACAAGTAAAGTGTATGTATATAGTTTTATTAAGGTAACCTAACCTAAATGTTAATGTTTTTTTCCGCACATTTGGTAATTACAAAATTAAAAAATAATTAGTATAGTCAGTTAACATGTTTATCAGTAGTAGAGATGGAAAATAAACTTCATTCTTCTTAATTACCTTACTGAATTAAAGTGTCCTTCATGACATGTGCCTATATACAAATATAAAAAAAAAACTTATTTTTCCAAACCTTGCAAAAACAAATATCACTAACACCTTTGTTTGCTACTATACTTACGTTGCTTCTCCTACACTGATCTATTACACTTCCACTGCCTATTTATGAACACATAATGTTTTCAATACTTACTTGTGCAATAACTGGTAGTTCTATTCCGGAGCGAACATGGCGCAATGTTAATTTCCGTCCTGCAAAGTGGGAATGAAGAAGCACTGAAGTTATGTTGATTCCATTTGAGGGTAGAGTCTGAAATTTGTTTAAGAAGAAACCAAGTTATATTTTAAAAATAGATATTAAAGATCAGAGTTCATACCATCCATTACAAAGTCTACTTTTAATTTTACTTATAATAAAAACAAATGCATTATGTGTTAATTACTACAATACAATATTATCACAGCGGCATGTTACTGTTTGAGAATGTTACATTATTGTGATATTTTATTCTCTGTCTATACTAAAGGTATAGGTAATTTTTTGTAATGGTTTCTTTTTGGAAGTGACAATGTTATATTGAATTAGTTAACAGTATTTAGTTAAATCCTCCTGCTTTAAATAAGGGTTGAGTTATCAGAAATCAGATTACCACTGTTTTACAATTTTCCACAAAAACAATATAATATAAATTGAGTAATATAATAATTGGTTTTACTTTATACTAACCGATTGTACACAATGGAAGTCACAGTAGCCTGTAGTTTTGTATTTCATTTGAAGTGGAGGTATGATATGCAGTGGTGTAACTGCCACACCAGTGACAAGAATAGCTCCATCATTCTCTCGAAGCTTGTCTGTGTAATGTAACCGAAGTCCCGAATTATCTATAGCTAGGAAAAAGTTTTTCATGAATTCGATTACACAAACTTAAAAGAAGATATAGACATATAAAACAAAAAAGTATGAGTTACAAAAATACAACAAATGAATAATAAAGTTAAAAAAAGCAATTAATTAATAACTTTAACTAAGTAAACTCCTAAAGTACTGATATATTATAATAATTAAGTACAGTATATATATTATTATTTGTGTATAGACCCTGCTGGATCACGCAAAGCACTCCGACTCATGTCTTGTTCCTTCTAATCCTTCACACCTCCCTCATCTTATCCCCATGGATCCTCTTCCGCTCCTCCATCCATTTTACCCCTGCTCTCTTTGGGATTTCATTCTCTGGGACCTTCCAACTGAGCATCTTTCTCCTGTATACTTTCCTGTCTTCAATGTCTGTTGAGTCTATTTCTGCATCATGTAAGTCTATTCTGACTTGTGCGATCCACGACGTTCTTGATTTGACTCCTTGTATATACTTAAGGATTCTGTTGGCAAGTCTCGTTGTTGGGAGTCTACTTATGTGTCCATAGAACATATATATATATATATATATATATATACATCCATTACAAAATATATATACATCCATATATATATATATATATATATATATATATATATATATATATATATATATATATATATATATATACACGAATCATAGTTGCTTGTAATCTTGAAGGTCCAGTGTTTCCACTGGGATTTTTAGAACCAGGGATTGTTAGTTCCTGGAGCGTTATGTACAGCCGCATCCTCTGGATGAACAGACGCTGACCAGGTTGCCACTACAGACACACCCCGATTTTGGTGTTCTTAGTTCATCCACCCTCTCTGCCATTGAGAAATACATCTTCATCCGCCATTGAGGCCGTTGACCACTTCACTGATTTTTGTCCACCCTGGGTATTTTATTTCCCCAGTACCCTCCAACCGAAATTGGTGAGCATCCCCATCGCCATGGGCGGCCGCCGATAGCAGATCAGCAACTGCCACGGGATCCTTATTATATATATAATAAGGATTAATATATATATATATATATATATATATAAAGCCGCCTCGGTGGTCTAGTGGATAGCGTACTAGGCTTTCACCCCGAGGACCCGGGTTCAATTCCCGGCGAGGGCTTGGCATTTTCATACGCTAATAAAATAAAAATATTGTGTCGTGTATTCGAACAAATTATCCTAATTAAAATAACAAGACGTAAAAATAATACATGATTTTTATTTTTGGTTCAATAACAAAACTTTTTTCATCTTACATTTGAAACAAAATCATTATTCTAGTCTGTGTTACAGTATTAAAAATTTTCAAATGAAATTAATTGAAATTACGATATTGAATTGACATCGGTCAGGGTTCACTTTAGTAATTTAAATATAATTTTAAATTTGAAAATGCTAAAATAAAGATTTTAATGGTGAAATCAGTTTTTAAAGAAGTGTAAGGCAAAGAAAAATGTTAAAAATTCGCTTCCATCACATCAGCTATCACATTCAGCGATTATTTCTATTTATTTCCGGAACTGTAAATTTCTTTTATTTAACTTTTATAAATTATTAGTATTCGTACATTATACAAATTTGAACGAAATCTGATTTACCGATTTTGAGAAAGTAAACCGATTTTCGGGTTTTAATCTTTAGTTACTTAACAGGATTTTTTGGAATCAGTGATTAAGAAAAACAATATTTATTAATTTTCAAAGGGTTTCTGTGTAAAATGTATTTTATAATGAAAATGAACACAACCTCAATTGAAATATGAATGGAACAGCTGTGATGCGAAATCAGCTGTTTTAATGAATATACAGCCGCCTCGGTGGCCTAGTGGATAGCGTACTAGGATTTCACCCCGAGGACCCGGGTTCAATTCCCGGCGAGGGCTTGGCATTTTCATATGCTATAAATCATCCCATCGTCTGCATTAGCCCAAGTGTGCACAATAGTCGGACGTTAAACACAAAAAAAAAAAAAAAAAAAAAAAAAAAAAAAAAAATATTTATATATATATATATATATATGTGTGTGTGTGTGTGTGTGTGTGTGTGTGTGTGTGTGTGTGTGTGTGTGTGTGTGTGTGTGTGTGTGTGTGTGTGGTATAGGTTCACACTTAATTAAAATAAATATATTTAGGCCTACAAAAAAAATTATTTATCTACTTTCATTCTTTTTATGTAATTATTATAGTACAAAAATCATGACTTATGTGGTTAGCCTACTATATGAAAATAAAACAAATATTGAAACTATCAGAAAATAAATTGTCTACACATTTTAAATTTAGTTTCATTGTTACATGTTACATGGTTTGGTGGCTCCTGGCAACTAAGTGTACATAGCCTTAATAATTAACTATAAAAATGTCATAATAACAACAACTATCAATTTGATACAGTTTCATCAAACAGCTAATTATGAACAGAATATAGATTTTTGTAATAACTTTATATTAAAAACATTAAATGTGTACTAACCAGGTTTGAAGCTCAGATTATCGTAGTGTATCTCTAACATGAAATATGTGGAATAGTCACTATCTGCTAAAGGTAGGCCAACATGTTCAGGTAGAAATTCACCTGGAATATAATGCCAACAAAAATATTTTCATTTTTTACAGTATAATAAAATCTGTAATAAGCACAATTACATTAAAAATGTAGCCTTAGTTTCTTCCAAATAACAAATAAAATAAATAAATGTTTTATAGGCCTAAAAAACCGCCCATGGGGAAAAACTAATGTTTAATATAAAATCTGATTTGGTTTTTCACCTTACATAACATATGTAGGCTATAATAGTTAATTATGGAATACAGCAGTGATAAATTAAAACAAAAACCTCATGGCTAGAGATATGGTGAGATTGCTAAACCCATCAGCTGTTCACCTCAGCTGGCTGCCTCCACCAGACTGTCTTAATGTTAATAATTATTTGATCAAAAGTTTTTATTTGTGTCTTAATCATTAAAAAGTTGTTATTTTAAGTTGCCATAAGTAGTTTTCAAAATGTTTTAACACTTGAACATTTTTGAAATCCTTTCAGCTTGACACATCAAACTTGTGTTGCTTGGGCAGAGGCTTGGACAGACCCTGCATAAAACACATCAAAATGGAAAATTGATGTTAAAGAAATTAAGTACATATTAAAAAACAACTGGCAAAATATTAAATAGAGATTTTATTATGTTTGACAAACAATATTGCATATATTGTTGTAGTATTCAAGTGATAACCATGAATATAACCATAAACCATAAAAAAATTAATCATTAATAATTACAACATTTTCTAACTCCAACTTGTGATCTAAAAGTAAACATGTAATCTGGTTCTGAACAAAAACTCCATTAACAAAATGCAATTAAAGCATCACTTACATAAGGTAATCAAACTCCATGTAGACATGCAGATGTAAGCAAAAAGTATAATGTACAGTAATGTATCACAAGAGATTCTAAATTTGTATTTTGTATTGAATGAAATTTGTATTTTATAAGTTTTTTTTGTATTTTATAATCTGGCTAACAGTTTTTGGACATAAATTAAATATAAAAATTCTTAACGTTTTTTTTTATAACACAAAATAAGTAAGACGTTCAATACTCTAATAAACTTTATGATAGAGTGTAGAACTGCAGTATAGTAAATACATCAGAACTGCAACATCAAACACAAAATGGCCTCATAGAATTTTCAAAATATTCATATTTAACAAAATAAGTTAAATAAATTTGAGTTGATCAAGTAATAAAAATTTTGACATTGTTTAATGATTCAGACTAAAAACGTTTTACATAAAAATGTTGTTAGCGGTACTATAATTAAGTATTTCTGAATTTATTTACCTTTGGAACCTATCGCCCAAGCAACAATCGGTGTAAGACAGCTGTTCCATTCTTGTGGCATGCTGGCTGAATAACACATTGCACCATCATGGGTGATGTATTCTTCCAAGTTAGACATATCTGCACACTCGTACAGTAACATATGGTGAATTAAACCAACGTTTTCTTTTGGCAAAATAGGTTCGTACTGAAATTTCAAATATAACAATTATTTTTAGACAACATTATTAAATTAATTCATTAAGAGATATACAGCTTTAAAAATTTAATTAGTTATTATTTCAAACTGTTTGATTTTGTAATAATGAATTTGCCCATTAATTATATTGTAATTCAATTAAAAGGTAGATACACTGTATTATATTCTTACATGACAATTCTTCTCAATGTTTTATATAAGTAATTACTTTAATTATTTATGTTTTTATTAGTATTAAAATTAACAATATTTTTTATATTAAAGATTGACAAAGACAAAACTGAAAATATATTTTAAAAGGTAACACAAGGATAATTTAATTTCAGTTTTAGGATAAAGCTAGGATGACCACATTAATATGATATAACAAAGTAATTTAACATTAAATTGTGCTTTTTAATAACATTTCTTATTTAGGCTTCTCTATCATTTTTAAGTTAAAATTCAATACTAACAAAAGGCTAACCTCATAAGTACAAAATGATAAACCAAAGCTACTTTATTCCCTGATGTAAATATTAGTAAAATAGTTACTCCAGAATGTACTAACCTAAACTGGATATTAAAGCACACATTCTCCACTAAATCACAAAATAATATTCCAAACCTAATTTAGTATACAAATTATATTAAACTATTTATATTAACTTACTCTGATATTACTATTAGTAATCAGTAAAATATATTTCTATAACAATTATTTAATTAAAAATAAACTTCTATGCAAAATAGATGTGATGATTAAAGTTACATTATAAAGTTAATTACATTATAATAACTTAGGTAGACTAACATTTAGCATACACTCAAAGCACTATCTCTTTGAAAATGGTAATTATGTTACTAAAATTTAAGTCAGTGTAAATTAATATAATTAAGTTTCATATAATTTCTTTCATGAGGCTTAAGATATTTTAAACTTGAACTTTTCATATATATATATATATATATATATATATATATATATATATATATATATATATATATAAATATATATATATATATATATATATATATATATATATATATATAAAATGACACTTTAGTCCTTGTATGTAATTTATTAAAATTAGACACACTAATTTGATAAAAAAACTACATGTTACAAACAAAAAACTAAATTTTAATAAAATTTATTAAATAATAATTAACGAAATGTAAAATTTTAAAAAGTTTATATTGAAAAATGTTTAATGATTGAAATTTTTAGTGGTAATCTTAGGCCCGGGAGCTTGAAATGAGCAACATTTCTGATTTCTAGATTACTTTTAATGAGTCTAGATTACTTTTGATGTGTGTGTGTGTGTGTGTGTGTGTTTGCATGCTCACATTCACAATTTTGGTCTGATTTGACTAAAACTTGGTACAAAAATAAAATACTATTAGCCTGGACAAGTTCTTTAACCAGCAAAACATATTCAATAGTTTCAAAATAATGTTATAATTAAATCTTTAAAAATTTATAACTTTTTTGTCTTTTCTTAAATTTGATGTTGCCATTGTACCCAGTGTTTAAAACTGCATAAATTAGGATTTTAAATTTTCAAAATGTGTTGAAATTAAAAAACTTGTTGACTGTCATCATGGTTCATTTTATATTGTCAATATAATTTGAAAGTTAAAATCCTAATATATGCAGATTTTAATGCCAGTTGTTATAATGTATTCAGAATTTCAAAATGGATAAGATGAAAATACTTTTGGAAATTCACTTCTATTATGTTAGCGACATAGCTGAGTGCTGTGTTATTTCAATTTTTTTGGAAACAATTTTTTTTATAACGTAACATAAACTACATAAGAACGTACAACTGACATTGGTATATCGAGCAGAATAAAATACACACTCACAGATAAAACTATGCAGTTTACACTAGGAAGAACATTTTTTGAACAAAATATGTAGCCTAATTGTTATAGAGATAAGGATTGGTCTACAAGGTAACTGAGAAATTTAAGTTCAAAAAGGGAAGAAGATTATACGTAATAATTAAGCATTACCCCAATCATATGGTGTTTTCTGTTTAATGCTGGTACTTTGAATATCTTACACCAATACAACGTGTCCATATTGTCAGGCACGGAAAACTAAAACACACAGATTCAATGTTATTACAGATGCAATGTTTTATGCAGTGCACATCATTTTAAAATTGATTTTGTTCTGTACAAGAACCAATTATTTATGCAAAACATTTGACAAAGTTATGAATAGTCTAAAACAAAATACTTAACTAAACAACTTTAACTTACTTCTATTCTTGATTATTATTATAGCCTAAATAAAGTTAAGAATATACCTGCCCACCTCACCCACAGCTACTATAATAATGTTGTTACCATAAACAGAACAAATGTATAGACTTACATTGTTGAGAGTAATATCCCAATGTTTGACATTTTCTTTGGAGGATAAATCTGGCAATGGTGGATTGACAAGATGTAGGCTCTGTGTTCCTCTCCACTGCCTTCCGTGATAAGGTAAGTCCCCTCGTCCTTCATCCTTGGGGTCTGTTTCATGTACAGCCCATATCACCCTTACTGTGTCATTCTGAAAGACAAGATTATATATAATACACTATTATAGCTATTTACCTATTATACTATTTGTACCTATTATACCAATTTGTCAGAAATGTGTGAAACCATAATAATAGTTAAAGTAGATAGGCAATATCAAAGTTGTGGATTCCTAGATATAATATTAGTAGCAGCATAGTACACATAACCTAAAAGAAATTTTAAGTCATGCCTTTTTGGTAAATCTTCATTTAAAATGAACTATTAATGGAGGAGCCATTATGATAAAACCAAAATACAAAACTTTACTATAATGTCATTATAAATCACCCCAGTACCAAGAAATATTCATAGATCCTAACTACAGAACACAGTTTTAGGAATCATTAAACACTTGATATTTGTGTGTGTGTGTGTGTGTGTGTGTGTGTTTTAGTAATCTCGAGTTTAAAATTTTGACTATTTTAATCAAACTTACAGATAAAAATGGTTTTGGTAATAACATGGACAACTTAGTTACTCAGCAAAATCTGTCTATCCATTTCAAAATGGCAGATGTTCAAAATCTTGAAAAATAGTAACATTTTATGAAACATTTATGAAAATCTGACTTGTTAATAATACTCAACAACAAAATTTGCGTAATATGCGTTTTGAATTTTTGAAATCGATAGGAATAAAAAAATCAACATGACAATTGTCTAGTGAAATATGAAAATTTGAATAGTAACTATTCCATTTATATGCTATTCAGAACAATGATACCAGATTTTCGAAAAAATACTTGTATTAAAAAGTTGTGCAATTTTTAAAGGTTTTGAATAGCCACAATTTTAAAATGGGTGAAAGATTTTTGTTGTATAACGGTGTTTTAGGTTATTACCAAATTTAATTTAAAATGATAACAAGGATAAATTCTTTGTAAAAATTTATTCTTTACTTCATCCATTTTTTAAAAAAAAAATTAGCACTGAATATAAAATGTACTACAATGATAACCCTTATCAGAGACGTGTAAATGCTCGCTGCGAGTGGCATCTTGTGGCAGAGCGTTCAACTACAGTTAAACAGATAATAGTACTGTCTATTTCTCAAAGTCTCCCCCCTTGCAGCTTGCAGCTTTTATGCCGGCAGGTGGTCAAATTACTTGAACTTCAGCAGTTGATATCGAGCACGCTTTTTATAATGGTGGTGGGACCTTCTACGCCGTTTATGATCAACAGCAATAGTTTTGATTCACAAAGCTAATGATTTTGGTTAGAATCTCAGTCTCAATGTGTTTGTATAGACACTATATATATATATATTGATATATTGTAGGCTGCGATATTCTTTTATTTTTGATTCAGGGAAACCGAATAAAATATAATATGTGAATCATATTTTTAAAGAAATTATAAGATAAAAAGGCTATAAATTGATATATATATATATATATATATATATATATATATATATATATATAATTTTACTCCTCAAAAAGTAATATAGAGGTTAGAACTGGTGCTCATTCAAGGTGCCGTGTCTTATCATGATGGTCGCTACAGTATGTACAGTATAAATTAGGTAGCTATATCAAAGCTCAGCACAATTAGGAATAAATTATGATTCGTTATGATTACTAACCCCCAAAACATAATCCTCTTTGGAGTCGCACGTGTCCCACAAGCGTTGGAACTTTAATACCGTATGAGTATCGTTCTGATGAGCTTTCAACAGTTGGTAATCCTGCAGCTTATCCAAAATTGGAGCAGAGTTTTTCACGTCACCATGATAATCCTGAAATTCAAAGAAAAATATTATTGTACGTGTACAATGTGTACATGTTGAAAAATAATTTTAATAAGTAAAGAAATATCCTCCAACATACAGTGACAGATCCATTTAGGCCTGAATCCTCTTAGATTTTTGTTTTTTTTAGCTTCTGAACTAAATAGCCTATCTTGTAGGTGCTTATGCAGTAAATGAACCAGCCTTTGGAATCG
>CM040184.1:63142953-63150453 GCA_022606455.1 Callitettix versicolor
AAATCAGGTGAGAGGAATACACAAAATATTATATTTTGAAATTTTTCGTTATTTTTGCAAAAAAAATATTCGTTTGGTAGATTTTTTATTTTAGAACATATTTCTCCACACAATAATTCATATTAAAATCATCCAGTAACCTATTAACTCAATAACCAAATAACTCAATAAACAAAAATACAGTATTTTAAGTTATTTGGTTATTTTAGTAAAAATAGGATGTTTGATAGAATTTTCTCACTCGTTAACCCAACAAGCGTTCTACTAATAACTTCTGTAATTTTTGTTTTAATTTACAAAGTTTGATAATGCTTGAAATTGACCTTTTTTATTGATATTCGGAGGAAAAAACGAAAATGTTTGTGTTCCCGATCGGACAAAAGAAACATTAACTGAAACAGTTACTTCATGCACTGAGAAAGGATTTGTAATTATAGGCTATCTGATAAGAAGAAATCATATGAAGTCCAACATTTAAAATAATATAGGCTAAAAAGTAGGCCTACACATGTGAAACTCGGTGAGTTACCGACAGAAGCGAAGCTTTTGTTAATGATATCTTTGCTGAATATATAATTAGTTTTAAAATATATTTCCAAATATCTTGTTTTGTTTAAATAAATAAATACGTGAACCTAGCTTAGATAGTATTTACTGTAGTTATAATAAAACATCAGTTGTTTTTATATTAATTCGTAATGATCAGCTGACTTCATTGAACAGCTGATAGGCTATAATACGTTTAAGGTTATGTTGTTAAAACCTATCAATATTAACCACCAATTATTATAAACGTTTATATTCATTTCGAAAGTATTATAAACGGTTACAACGTGCACGTGTTCTTCAACTAAGGAAAATACCGAAACCAAAGCAACACAACGTGTCGTATAATACGCGTGTACTGTTATCGAAACGGAGGAAGAAAAAGAAAGAGACATAAACAGAGGCGAAATTCGTTTGCTCGTTCGTTCCATATTTTCTTTACATTCTTCCGTTAGGCAGACTTTTTTTCTATTCATTCCTCTCCCCCAAATCTCGTAAAGCCGAAATAAGAGAAATACTGGAAATATTAGATACAGAAGGCGTAACAGATATAAAAATCATGATTTATTTAATAATATCTTAAAACACCTTAGAGAATTTGATTTGTAGTGACATAAATATAGATATTTTGTTTTTTTAAGATTCTCACTAATATATTAATGATTTAAAAAAAAACTATTGTGTGTTATATTTTTGAATTATGTTATTGGAATATTTTAAAAAATCGTTTTTTTATAACAATAAACATACTGCAGCATTTTGTATTACAGTGCTAAAAATATTAACAAAAATATCTTTCTCCACTGTAATTTAATTAATAATGTTGTTTCGTGATATTACACGCCATTTGCCAAACAAAAGTAAATATTTTGAGTGGACTAATCCATTCACCCATACCATTCTGAATATTGCATAAATTGTAAACCTATCGTATTAGCTTGTCCAACATTCTTGCAAAATTGTGTCTTTTACATTGTTGGCAATTGTTCTGACGCTAAAACATAACTAACTTTATATTTATAAATGTTTTAAATATTTAAGCTCCGCGTGATATGTCTTTGAAAATGTCTAAATAAATGAAACGACCGTTACAACAAGGATAACTCTGGACCCCACAGCGATTATTTTATTAGTAGCGACTCATTTGATAGCAGACTATACTTAAAATAAAGATAAAGTAGCCTACAATATTCTACTGATAGAATTTAAAGATTATCTACAATAATCTATTGATAGCTTTTAAAGACTGTTTACAATAATCTATTATTAGCTTTTAAAGATTGTCTACAATAATTTATTGATAGCTTTTAAAATTTGTCTACAATAGTCTACTGATAGCATTTAAAGATTTCCTACAATAATATAGATAGCCTTTCAAAAAACATTAAAAATATTCATTGGATAATATTTTTAAAACTTTTAAAATAGGTATTGTATTGATACGCTAATGGGACCCACTTTTAAATGAAAACTATTATCTTTGTTGAATTATAAATATAGGCCCTACATTAATTTTTCTTAAGATGTTTTTAATAAGAATCGTGTTTTGTAATAGCATCCACGGCTGGGAACTGTGCATTCAGGCGGAGGTTTTTGCATTGCAAAGCCAACCCCTTAGGTTCCCAGGCCTTGGCTTGTAACAGAGGGGAGCGTGGGAACTAAGGTGAGTCTGTCTTTCTGTATCCCATAGTACAACGGACTCCAGATCAAAAAATGAAAACAGTCTCACAAACCTGTTCCTATATAGTAGACTAATATATGGTGTAATGGTTCTTACTGCAGTATCAGATTCATTTAATTATAAGTGAGATGTTTAATTAATGCCACGCCAAGAACCCAGTTCTAATGACCTAACCTAACGTATTAAATAAAACGATTTTTTTAAATGTTATACGAAATTCAATTAAATATACATTTAATCTTTTTATCTCTGACAATGGAAATATTTAATAAAACGTATGCCTATATCACATAGACGCCATAGGCCTATTACTGACTTTTTATTGTCATTCTGTACAGAAAAATGGATAACTACATTTTGTTTTATTACCTAGTAGACTATAGTAATAATATATTATAGTAGACTAATATATAGTAGACTAATATCTAGTAGTAGACTAATATATGGTATAACAGTTCTTACTGTAATATCAGATTTATTTAATTATAAGTGAGATGTTTAATTAATCCCACGCCAAGAATCCAGCTCTAATGGCCTAACCTTACTTACTAAATAAAACAATTTTTGTTAATGTTATACGAAATTCAATTAAATGTAAATTTAATCTTTTTAATCTCTGACAATGAAAATATTTAATAAAACATAGGCCTATATCACATGGATGCTGTAAGTAGGCAGTTTGTATCGTCATTTTGTACAGAAAAGTGGATAACTATACTTTATTTTATTACAGAGTAATAAAAAATAGGCCTATATCACATAGATGCCATAAGTAGGCCTATTACTGAGTTTTTATCGTCATTTTGTACAGAAAAGTGGATAACTATACTTTATTTTATTACAGCGTAATAAAAAATAGGCCTATATCACATAGATGCCATAAGTAGGCCTATTACTGAGTTTTTATCGTCATTTTGTACAGAAAAGTGGATAACTATACTTTATTTTATTACAGCGTAATAGGCCTATTACTGAGTTTTTATCGTCATTTTGTACAGAAAAGTGGATAACTATACTTTATTTTATTACAGCGTAATAAAAAATAGGCCTATATCACATAGATGCCATAAGTAGGCCTATTACTGAGTTTTTATCGTTATTTTGTACAGAAAAGTTTATAACTATACTTTATTTTATTACAGCGTAATAAAAAATAGACCTATATCACATAGATGCCATAAGTAGGCCTATTACTGAGTTTTTATCGTCATTTTGTACAGAAAAGTGGATAACTATACTTTATTTTATTACAGCGTAATAAAAAATAGACCTATATCACATAGATGCCATAAGTAGGCCTATTACTGAGTTTTTATCGTCATTTTGTACAGAAAAGTGGATAACTATACTTTATTTTATTACAGCGTAATAAAAAATAGACCTATATCACATAGATGCCATAAGTAGGCCTATTACTGAGTTTTTATCGTCATTTTGTACAGAAAAGTGGATAACTATACTTTATTTTATTACAGCGTAATAAAAAATAGGCCTATATCACATAGATGCCATAAGTAGGCCTATTACTGAATTTTTATCTTCATTTGTACAGAAAAGTGGATGACTACATTCTTGTTTTATTACAGCGTAATTAATATTAACTGAACTAACGTACAACGCTGGAACGTTTAGGAAAATACTTTTGATAGAAAATTACATAAAATGATTTAATTTATGAGAAAAGCGTGATTAAAGTAAAGGACGTTGCAGTGTCAGTTAAAGAAGCTAATACTGTAAGAGTTTTTTATGCTGTAAGGTGATATTTTTTTTATTATACAAGATAAACTTTGAGGTTATGTTTTTTTTTTAATATTTTGTGGCCGCATATTGGTACAAATTTGAAAAAGCAGTGAGCGGTCTGGAAAGGTATAGGCTTAAGGTTTTAAGTGTTTTTATATAGGCTACACAAATGAGGTCAAATGCCAGAATAAACAGTAATAATACATAAATATTCTATCAACAAGTAACAATTTTAACAACAGAATATATTCACTGTACGGGCCTCGAACTAACGTAGGCCTATTTAAAATGCGCCATTTTTAAAATATTCTGGCCTATTTGTTTTCTTATCACATGTATATCTTACTTTTTTCCGGTTTGTCCACTCATGGCCCTGAGTGTTTGTTCTTCGTTTTTAAGTATTTAAAATTAGGCTTTAAGAATCTATACTTATGTTTTAGTTTAATGTTTAGGTTTAAGTTTGACACTAGACAAGTTTTGATCCATAATCTTGAATCGTCATTTATTGTTTTTATATACACAAATTTAACTGCAAATGTCAGAATAGACAGTAATAATAATATAAATATCCCATTATGATTGAGGTTAAGTAGTATCTAATGGATCTAATGGAGCTAAGGATCATAACTTTGTCTCAGCCTCGAATCAATTAATATTTAATAAACAATTTTAAAAACAAAACCCTAAGTCGCATACTAAGAGTGAAAGATAATTTTATTTTGGAATGCACAGGCCTACAAGGTATTTTGAAGTCTAGTTACTTAGCGGAAATAATAACAATCTTATGTTTTATTTATAAGTCAAAATAATTGGAAAAATGATAATAGGATGCTTTATTCAAATTTTTTAAAATCTTAAATAAAATGATCCTCATCTACCATGGAATATATGCACAGTTTTCCTATCAAAATCTAGTTTACACAAAACTGTTTGTTATTTAGTTAATATTTGGTTAAAATCTAGTCAGCACCGGTTTTCTCTTATCAAAGACTGGCGGGCAACTACGTTGATAGTATGGTGAGGAATGTAACGTTTTTGGTCTACTTGTCTTAAAACATAGTGTAATATAGTGACTGGTTATTGATATTTGGGTATTTTATGTGTAAGTTGGTCAGACTGGACGTTCTGAACGGTTTCAACATTATTCGTCGTCAGCAAAAAAACACTGGATTTAAATTTCGCTAATTTCAACTGGATGTCGTGGAAGGGCTCCTTGGTTTCCAGATTTAAATGCATTAGAGGAATTGATCTAAGTAACAAATGATCACTGATACAGATTGCAGATTGTTTGAAAGCATTCACAAAATTATTTATTTCTAAAAGACTTGTAACGTATTTTGGAGAACCTTTTCTGATTATTTTGCTTCTTTTACATCATTTAATAACGAAATCGTTACATTGTCATAAAAAATTATACTTTAATTGTGCCAATAATTTATAAACTCCCTGTAGGCCTATAGCATACAAAAAACCTTACAAACATTTATAGTTCTTATGAAACGTTTATTTCTAAACATTAAGTCGGAAATGACTAGAAGTTGAGAGAACAATAGACATCGCGGTATATTCTTAAAACAAAAAATGCTCCACGACAGCGCTCGTAACTTTTTCCGCCAATTTAACCGTAACCGTATTTTATGAAAAACTGTTACCGGATTACTCTTATTGGAAATTGTATGCTTTTTTCCTTGAAACAATCAAAATTGTGATAGGTTTTGCCGTTCAGCCAGTATTGCAGGAAATAACCAGCAACTACACTCTCGACGTTGATCAGAGCCATTTTGAAACGGAAGTGAATAGGGAAAAAGTCTCATATACCTTTTGGGCTTTATACAAGGTACCAAAATTCAAAATAATCGGTCATTGCTTTTTGCCAAAACTGCGAACAGACCAAATTCCGAACGGTCGAGTTGAAACCGAGACCTCGTTTCGCTTGTTCAATAAAATATCAATTTAAATAACTGAATAGTATTTTAGACATCATCAAGTATTTTTTTCGCAAGTACATTACATTTATAACTTACATTAAAGTTCAACCACTAAGAATACAATATTGGGCAAACATTTTTATTCATGGAATATATTTAATTGAATTATCACAATATTAGCGGCCCAAAGCTGTCATTGACGTGACGAAAGCAAATTTGTAAAATACAACATCTCGATAACTTTTTTTTTACTTTTTACAAATCTGATTTAAATCTGTTTAAATTAATATTAAAATTACACAACAATTACAAAAAAAATACAATTACGTAAAAAATACGAAAGTGACTCTTATGATTTTTTTTTAAAGATTTGTAATTGCGACAATTTTGAAATAATTTCTGAACGAATTTTTCGACTTAACAGAATCGATTTTTGTTCCGTTTGAATTACAACGGGTCAAAATTTGGAACGTTAGAAAACACGTCACATAAAAAAATTAATGTATATAATTTTTAACGATCTCTCAAAAAGTGATCCAGGAGACAGGATCGGTGTTCTTTTAAGGTTCTGGATATGGGTCTTAACCTAATAGACGATCTAATGGCATATTTCCTAATGGAAACTTGCTGATAATCATTGTAGCCTACAGTTTAATTCTTACGAGATTGGTATTATAGTTAAACTATAGGGTACGTCTTCACTATTCCTTTTGTTCAAATTGAAGTTTCCCCCTTTTCCAACGTTTTTGTGAATGCTACCTCACATTCAACATTCAGTACAGTGTCAGGCTACACGACTTCGAGTAACCGGGAAGGATAAACAAGCCAATGTTCTACACTGCTTCCCACAGTTTGGGGAGGAACTTCCGACCAAAGTTTAGTTCCCGTGAGAAAATATTTTGTAAGATCATCGATTGGGCTGACGGTAAACTACAATACCGAACCTATAAATACAGACTTTGTTGCGGGCGAAGTTACACTTTCATGGCGGACATATTTCTGCAGATTCTCGCCATTGTCTCACATTAATTAGGTGCGACTCCCACAATATAATATTTGCTTCAAGGCTCACGACACCTGCTGCGCTGGCTTCCGCTAAGGCCAGGTGAGTACCAGCGTAGCACTTGTAGCAGTTTCCTGTTTTAACCGACCGGAAATATTAACTCCTTCTGTCATTCCATTGCCTCCCTCCACTCGGTTTCTTTTTATTTCACGGCTGTGGAAACTTATTTTTTTTTAACGCTTCGTTCGTGAATCAAAATTAAATTTCAGAATTTCTCTTTTTTCTGTTAATCTGATGGATGCGAAGGCCGCATGTAGATCCAGAGTAGTAATTAGTTCAACCAGAGAAGCGAGTTTTCAGTTCTACTCGACCTGTCTGTCTGTCTGTCTGCAGCTTTATCTCACAATACGTTTGAACGTAGGTTAGATTTTATTCTTGGCGGATTGAATTTGTGTTTTTGTTTTGTTTAACGTCCGACTATTGTGCACACTTTAGCTAATGCAGACGATTAGATGATTTATAGCGTATGAAAATGCCAAGCCCTGGCTGGGAATCGAACCCGGATCCTCGGGGTGAAAGCCTAGTACGCCGAGGCCACTACA
>CM040184.1:63160453-63202953 GCA_022606455.1 Callitettix versicolor
ATCGATAAAGTTAAAAAGTTAAGGTTATATTTCAATCATCGTATTTCATTGTTTATTTTATATTATATTAATTAATAAAAAGTTTAATTTTGAAATTGTAAATATTGTAATATTGTAAATATTTGTTTTTTACTTTTTTTCTTTCCTTTAGGTACTAATTTTTTTTTTTAATTTCGCAAAAACTTTTTTAATTTCTCGGCCACTCACCAATAAATACGACTTGCCGGTGGAATCGTCCACCCATCCTATGACTATATCGGCGTTTTCCATGCCGCCACCGGGGGAGAAGCCCAGCCCCACGTATCCTCGGGTCCTGGCTTCCACTTGGAACACCACACTCTGCTCCAAAGGCTCCCATGTGAGCAGGAGCACGCCTTCGTTGCCCAAGGATACCGAGTGACTCGCAGCTTGCACTACATACAACAAGAACCACAATACTCGATGCCTCATGTTTGTAGACTGAGACTGCTCCCGCCTGCAGAGAGCCTCTGCCCCTCGCACCTGGCTTCCCCCTCCCACCCCTCACCGCGTGTACAATGTAAATACAGAAATAATTGTACGTTAATGTTTTTCTGCATTCTGCATTACTTTCTTGTTATAGGACTTATTGACTGGCCGACAAATTGGATTTTCTAACCTTTAACTCAATATTTGCCTGAACGCTTTTTAAACGCGGCTTTATAAATTATGTTGATTAAAATGTCTTCAATTATTTTTAGGCCTAGTTCACACAGCATGCAATTTATAATTATTATTTATCTTAAAGAAAATAATAAATACATTTAATCACGTTTGCTGACGTTGTGAGTTATTTTCTTGAAATACACTTTTTTAACATAAACATTTTTTTAAAGCCTGAGTTCACCTTCATAATCAACATTAAAATTTGCATATAATGAATTATCATTTCAGATTTTCAATGGAATTTCAACATTTTAAATGCTAATTTTAGTAGATTTTGACTCTGGTTACAGAGTGAAATAAAATTGTAAAAAAAAGTGTTAGGCTACATAAGTTTTTTTTAATATTTGATATGACCATTATCTTGTAACGGATTGTATCGTATAATAAAATTGATACATAATTCAAACTAAGCACAAAAATCTATTTTTATAATAGCTTGGATAAGTTCGTTTTTAAGCAAACTCCGTAAGACCACAGTTCTAAAATGGAGGTCATTTTAAATTTAGAAAAAATCGTAACGTTTTGAAAATATAATAATTTCACTATAAAAATCACCGTTAAAAATGCATTAATTAGCATTTTAAATCTTGCAATGTAATTTGAAAGTTTAATCATATTTTAATTTTTGCCGATTTGATTCAAACTTGGTACAGAAACTGATTTTGGCAATAGCTTGGGCAAATTCGTTTTTTAAAAAAATCCCTTCAATCACTTCAAAATGGCGGTCATTTCAAATATTAAAAAAATATAAAGTTTTTTTTATCTTATATTTTTTTAAATTCAGATTTTCAAAAATTTATTTAAAATTCATATTTAAAATTCAGCATATTTTAATGCCGACCGTCATGATGGAATCGTATTTTAAAAAAAAAGTGCAAGGTAAAAAATTTTGTTGGATTTTCGGTCATGAGAAATCTACGAGCCGTGATTATCAAAGAACGCAGCAGCGTTCCCACTTTGTCAAGTCACTCATGCTGTATACGGAAGGTAAATATTAGTAATCTTCAGTTATGTTTTAACTTAAAAAACTAAAAATTCTATACAGTTGGCAATACTAAGGGGCATGAAGTAGTAGTACGATTTTTTTTTATTGAAAACCGTTAGAATCAAAACGTAGAAACGATTTAAAAATGGCTTCTTTAAACAATTTTTTCTTCTTCAACTTTGACGCGTCTGTAGCCTAAACTGCAGAACCGATTTTGATCAACGACGATTCGATTTTTCCGATATGTTTGCAAAATATGTTTTTTATATAAGTAAAAAATCCAAAAATAAGTATGTTTATGCTTGTAAAATTGCATAAAAAAGCAAAACATTTAGTACATTTGACTAATTTACTAAACCAATTTTGACCAACGATGATGCATTTTATTCGTCGAGGTTTTCGTATGTGCTTTTTGTATAAAAGTAAGAAAAAAGTTAAAAAATATTAAATTGCAAAACTGTCAGAAAATAAAGAAAACTATTAAAATGGGAAACGATGACGCTCTTCTAGTCTGAACTACTGGATCAATTCTTATCAATGGTCACTCATTTTATTCGTTATGGTTGCCAATAAACCTTTCGAATAACCCCGCAGAGGGTGCAGACTAGCACTATTGAGAGGATTTATGCGTCCCTAACGGTACCCGAGTCTAAACATTTACACTTACAAGACTACACGTACGACTTTAAACAGTTTACACTCATACTTACATTTAAGGAGGCTATAATAGCCTCTCAATGTGCTTTTCGCCTTAAAATAACAAAAACCTTTCGAATAAAAATTATAAAAGTGAGTAAGTTTACAGTTATAACAGTGCAATGAACTGCCGATTTCGGAATTTCGCACCTTTATACTGAACAGCTGATTTGTCACTATATTAAAAAATATCTTCTATATTTTTTCAATCATAAAAAAAAAATAGCTCTCAGTCATGGGCTATTATAATTGACACTGAAATAATTTCTTTGTATACACGTTTTATTCTACTTAGGAAAAATATATGATTTAATTTCAGAAGATCATCTTTTATAATAACTGGTACCAGTGGAATCCTGCAAAATGATAATATAAACAAAAACCACCAAAGTGTAAAAAATCCTCCGTCAAGTCTACAATTAAAAATTTGTTAAATTGCCTTTGAATTCCGCCAAGAACCAGTCACCTCTTCACGCAGTTTGCTGAACAATATCAATGTTCGCACTTGGCGGCGGCGTGCCTTCCATACTATCACTATACTCACTGAGATGACAACGGTGTTCTTCCATGTTGTTTGCTACGCTCGGCGTATTGGCAAAGGTATTATTGCAGATGTAAATCATCAGGTTATTAATCTTGAACCACACACTTATTTGAGTTCAAACAATACAATTCACTACCAAACCAAAACCATATCTTTTAAAGAGTCAGTGACGGATTATGCAATTTTGTGGGTGAAAGTTTATTCCCTGGAGGATGAAAGTTTTTGAAATAATACCTTTTAAAACTAGCACTGTTAAACTGTTTTGGGAGTTAAAGCCGATACAAAATAAGTGTAAAAATGTACTCTATTTTAGATAGAAGAATCGCTTAATATCTTTAGATGCCTGGTTCCATTTATATAACTTAAATTTATTTTATAAGAACTTATGTTATTTCATTCAATACAATTATTTACAATGACACTCATTTCGAAGCAAAAGTTATTCTTGAGAAAACATTTTTTTCTTTCTTCCAGTACTGGGGATGACAATTTTGAAATAATACTTCTGTTAAGCTGTTTTGAGGTTTAAAACATATATAAATTAAATGTAAAAATGTCTCTATTTTAGATAATAAAATAACTTCTTCTCTTTTAAATCCTATTTTACAATAGTATTATTATTTACAATGCCACTCGTTTTGAAAGAAACGTTCTACTAAAGAAAACATGCTACTTTTTCTTTCCCCTCTTCTTATATTCTTATCCATAATTTTTTATACATAGTCGCAGTTACTCCAGTTGCTTTACTCTTACCGTTAACGCTGATCCCTCGTACTCGTTTGCCTAAGCGATTCCACGTAAGCGCCACAACAGTTCCTCAACCAAGTTTTGATAACCTTAAGAGTCGAGCACGATCATTCTGTTGTTGCAGTTAACACAGGAAGAGAAGAGAGAACCAACATTAAATATATAAAAGATTAACCCTGTTCTCACCTTTAGTACAAGTTACAAAGTGCACAAACGTACATATGGACAACATTTCATATATATACAATTTCAAATTGGAATAATGTGACGAGTTTCGGACACCTCAGATGCCTCCTTGACTCTTTTACTCGAAGGTACTTCCAGTTTAAATAAATAAAATAGGATCTTTTACATTTTTTATGTTCTTTCGTCTCGGGAGGGCAGATCGCCCCTTGGCCACGCCCCCCACTTAATCCGTCCTTGGCGTGTGACAAGCAAATTATTAAAGTAATTAAAAGTGTAATCATAAAGTTGTACGTTAGTCTGCACGATAAGCAAGCATTGTTAATAATGCGTGGGGACGTGAATGACAGTAACAAAACTTGAGTAAAACAATGCAACACCCTACAGAGTGTGAGAGTGTGAGAGAGTTCAGCTGGCAGCGGACCAAGGAGAGGCGAGCCGGCGGAATGGTGATTGCTTAGCGTACAATAGAACTGTGGTTAATTCAAGGAACATCGGTCAAATAGAGACCATGCTATCTACCAACAGTTTTGAAATCATAATAACGACTATAATTGAAATTTACCTAAAATAATTTTAAGCTTTCAAAGTGATCAACATTTACCTACAAAATTGTACACCTATCATTTTCGTATTTTCCATGAAATTTAAAATGCACATTTTAACGCTAATTACGGTCATAAATTTATTTTCATTTTTTTTTTACATTATTTCAACTGAGGTATGCCTCATCTAGTGATTCTATCTTCATATGTAATTTCACTGTTTGCTGTGTTTGCTGGGTTGCAGCCCGACATCTGTTCCCAATGTATTTACTGGCTTGAGAGGTCCACTGGCTTGGTCCTTTTCAGCCTTCTTGTTGTTAGATTGTCACTTCGGTACAGCATATATATATTTAATTGTACGATCTCCTTATTCTTATGCTGCTCTAACCGTCGACGATGCTTAACGGAGAATTTCTTGATTATTTCTGCAACAGGTTCAATGCCTAGGTCTTTATGTAGGTTGTCATTACTGACATACCACGGGGCGTTGACAATCGTCCTCAATATTTTATTCTGGAAGTCTTGTATTGACACTATTGCTTTTTTTGGTACAACCCCATAGTGGCGCACCATAAGTCCATAATGGCCGTAACACTTGTTTGTACAGTAGCAGTTTGTTGCTTACTGACAATTCGGAATTCCTTCCAATCAGCCAATACATTTTACTTAATTTGAGATTTAGTTCTTCTTTTTTCTTTTTTACATGCTCTTTCCAGCGGAGTTTTGTATCCAGTGGTATCCCGAGATATTTTGCACTGTTTGATATGTAACTTGTTTTTCATTTAATACTGCTGGTACTGGTTCATATTTTCTATTGGTAAAATTGATGTGTATAGATTTTTTTTCATTGAGCTTAATTCTCCATTATTTTCAAAAATGTTTAACAAGATAAAAGGGTTAGACTATGTGTTTTTTTTTAAGTAGGAATGATTGAAATGACTGCATTTTAAAACGGATTTTTCAAGTAAACGAACCAGTTTAAGTGATTATCAAAACCGATTTTCAAGCCAAGTTTGAGTCAAACCGGTATAAATTAACGCTTAAAAACTTCAATGAAAATATGAAAGTGAACCCCGAACCACCAAAATTTTATTTTATGCAGACTTTAACGCTGATTACAATTGGGAAATAAAACTTTCAGCAAATAAATAAGACAAAATTATAATATCAAATCATAATTTTAAATGGCTGCCATTTTGAAAATGTTAAACGGATTTTGTTGTATAACGAACTTTTTTTAACACAAGTTTGAATAAATCAGACCAAAATTGCTCTTGGCATTTTGAAGGAGGGAATTTCAAGTTAATCACTGCAACTAAGGTTATTTTTAGCATTTATCAGTTGAAAAACTTTTTGTTATATTAAAAAGAATGTTTATTAAGAACAACATAATAAGAGTTATGTCTATTTCTCGTCTGTTTTCATTTAATAAAAAAACAATTCTAACAAATTTTGTATTTGTTTTAATGGTCTGTTACATCATTCTTTTCAGAACTAAATTCTGTGCAAGTTTTCTGTAG
Source organism: Callitettix versicolor (assembly GCA_022606455.1). Classification (NCBI taxonomy): domain Eukaryota; kingdom Metazoa; phylum Arthropoda; class Insecta; order Hemiptera; family Cercopidae; genus Callitettix; species Callitettix versicolor. Next base: position 63,166,358 of record CM040184.1, read on the forward strand.
GTATTGTACGTACGTATCACTCATTTAACAAAGTTATTTTACATACTACAAACCTGTAAAAACGTGCTTTTCGTGACCGAGTTTTGTGTATTACGTCAAATATCTCAACAACTATTGTAATTCTAGATCTATGACCTGTTTTATACAATTTATCAGGTACCAAAAGAAGATATCAAGTTCACGTAATTTAGGTTTCTAGGATTTCAGTATGGTTTTATTTCATACTACTCTTGAACAGAAACCATGGCAAAATCTTTCGCTAGCCTTAAGTCAAGAGCGAAGCGTTTCTGGACACTTTTATATCTAAACTTTGTTCATTATTTTCACTAGTAAAACAAGTCCTGAAAGTTTCTGCGTTTTTTAGTGGGACACCCTAAAATATGCTATCAGTATTTTGGCATTTCAAGGTTCCCCGAGTCCCGGGTTTTACCATGACGGCTCATTCTTCAACGGAAATTCGCTAAGATGGAATAATCTTTCACACAGTTGTCTCACTGATATCGTAAACGAAGCGAAAGTCAGTCTTGGCAAAATAAAATTTGGTAATATGTTGCTTAGACAAGCTTTTTACCATTTCAAAATAGCGGCAATTCAAACTTCAATAAAAACACGACAATGAAACGTTCGTTTATGTATTTTCAAAATGCTACTTTATGCAATTTTCAACGCTAATTACGATGGTGAAATCAGATATTCAAAAAAACGTAAACAAGAAAGTAAAGAAGTTTTATAATCTTGAACGACCGTTATTTTTAAACGGACGGATAGTAATTATAGGCTACAGATGTAATTGTATGTTACATATCTTTAGAAATCCGTTTTGAAAAAATATGCCGATTTTCCGACATTTTGTCTGCAGATTCCGATGATTTGTTTTGGGAAATATCAATAGATGCAGTTTGTTTTGTTGCTGTTTTTGATTTAAACCTCTTAAATAATTTAATTTAAACCTCTTAAATAATTTAATTTAAACCTCTTAAATAATTTAATTTAAACCTCTAAAAAATTTAATTTAAACCTCTTAAATAATTTAATTTAAACCTTTTAAATAATTTAATTTAAACCTCTTAAATAATTTAATTTAAACCTTTTAAATAATTTAATTTAAACCTCTTAAATAATTTAATTTAAACCTCTAAAAAATTTAATTTAAACCTCTTAAATAATTTAATTTAAACCTTTTAAATAATTTAATTTAAACCTCTTAAATAATTTAATTTAAATCTCTTAAATAATTTAATTTAAAACTGTTAAATAATTAAATTTAATGTAAAAACGTTAGCATCATGTTTCTGTAACATTTATTTTATTACTGTAGGCTATATGTAAAATCAACAGACTTTTATATTTAAATGTGTTATTATTACTGCTTCGTGGTAATAAATTGTTGTGTCGCAGTGGGAATTGAACCTGGAAGCCATCAACAGAACTACCAGTTCGTTTAAAATTCTACATATATTGCTTACGTCTCTATGGAAATTAATTTGATTTCTTTTCCAGTTCAGATCGAGCGATCACACCACTTCCGGTGAGACGAAGGAAATGCAAATTACCGCTCTGCTTTAGGCGCTTCCTCCAAGGTCACTGCCTCGCTGGCCAGGCATCATTAGCAGGGTTATTACTAAAACTTTAATTAACGAAACTCTTCCTGGCCGGATTTCAGTCATTTTCAAAAGCTTTCATTAAAGAAAGACACATTAAAAATACATTTTTTTTATCCGTCAAAAATGTGCTGGAACTAGCCTACCTAATAAAAGGCACTTACCCGGAACAGCCCTTACACCCAGTACAAAACATATTTAGAAATGATTTATTAAAGAGTGACTTACGTCTTGTCACGAGTGTCTAGGGTCACGTGACTCCAATTACACGATAACAATCGTAAGTTGCAGCTGCCAGCGTCCAGAAACGCCATTAAAATCGTTTGGGCATTTTTGTCATGTCTGCAGAACGTCCTTATCTCGTTCTGTGAAGAGCTTCTCAATTAAATGTGCTCGATAGTCTTCTCCTCTCAAGCAACTTTCACAGCATGCTGAGTCTCTCAGGTGCAGTCGCTCTCTACCTGTCGCAAGATTCCCAGCTCGTGCACTTGCTACAAATATAGTTATGAATCTTGTGACATTCACAATAGGTTCTACAGGTTATTTCAGGATCTGAGCTTCTTGGGTTCTAACCCTCCAGCACATTACTGCATACTATGAATGGAAATTGGAGGCAAAGTGTAAGAACCACTTCTTAGCTTCTTTGGCTCAGGTTTGCACCCCTGCATTACTGGGTATCTATTGAAATATTATCCCTTGGCATGGGTATCGTCTGTGTGGTCACAGCTTCTCTGCATGTTCTGACATTTTGGCCTTTTATTGTATCCAATATGGTGGAGATATAGTTGTCAGATACCCTTGACGAGGTTGTATCAAAGACTGATTTAGATTTTAAATATTCCAACGTCCTCGACATTGACTGACCAGTTCGTGAAAGGGTACTTTCAACCTATCAAGTTCAAGAAGATGAGAGGAAAACCGTCATCTTGGCGTCCCCATTGGATTTAACATTTGACATGCCATGGTAGAACACATGCAAGATGTGTTGGTGGATATGTCATCAGTTGATGAAAACCTCTTGACCCACTAGCAAACTCTTGAGGTTGTGCGTGCATTGCTGGATATTTCATGAGAAGACTAAGTAGGGTGTTTAGCAGAGATGATGGGGAAATAACATCAACTTGGACTGTTGTGATTGTCCCAACACTGGATGCTCCACAACAACCATACCAAAAGGCTTTAAGAATTCAATGGGTTTGGGTACATCAATGCCCAGGGTAAGTTGACCAAGAGAAGATGACTGAATAGGTAGGAGCGAGATTTCAAACCGTTTATTTTGCATTCTAGAAAATAATCTACTGTATATTAATTAGATTCTGTGTAAATGTAAATTTTAATCACTTATGCAAGAATATTTTTTGGTGTTTTTTCAAGTATTGTTATTAAAGAAATTGTTTAAATAAAAACTTCATGCAACTTGGTCATCCAATCTTAAATACCATGTTTATATGAAGTATGTTTATTGTGCGAATAATTATTTGCTTAAATGGCTTTTATCTGCTTCTCAATATACTCAACCTCACTTTGATGATGACAGTAAGCAATAGTTGCTTAATTCTGGTCTTATTCATGAGTAATTGTATACTTATTATGCTTTGTTTGATTTCCAAACAGCTTTTCAAAGTTGCATTACTGGATGACAGTTCTATCCATAATATATAGTTACAAACTTCAGGGAACATGGTAACTTTCCTAATTTTTTTTAAGGCAACAAATTTTTGACTTTTTCTCAGATCTACCAAGCCTATGCAAATCCTCATATATTGTTGAAAATAGAAGATGTTCAGCATCATTAATGTTTCTTTTTGTAAAATCTCTAAATTATTAGCTTTTTATACCCAGAACTAAAACTAGACTCTATTCCAAAGTTATCAAAGTGGTTCCTCATAGAATAATGTTTTAACCTAAGTCAACTTAGTTGTATTTAATCTGCCTGTGAAGGACTGAGGAATTTTGTCTCAGCTAGCAAGATACTTTTTATATGTTCTGACATGTCATTTACCATATATTCTACTTTCAGATCCACAATTGGGGCACAATATGCAAGAAAGGAACCATTTCCTGGATCACTGATAACCTGACAGTTCCTTAATTTTCCATTCAAGGCAGGAGTTACCATTGAGTGGTATGTATATGTTAAGTATAATGTATTCAGAGAACCTGTTTAAGCCTGGTAATTAACATCTTCTTTTTAAGATGAGGAGAATCTGCATTCAACACAATAAAATACACAGAGCCATCATTCTAGCTTGGTTATCAATCTATGTCAACAATATGTCAGATATTTGTCTTTTAATATTTTTGGGTACCCCTATAGATTAATTTTTGTTTCCTTACCGTCTATACTTTATGCCACTTAAGTCTAATTAGTATAAGGAACTGACAATAACAGAAAGGTTAAAGATGACAACTCCAGTTTCAAAAACAGAAGTTGTATTTTGCTGTACTTGTAAAACTCTAATTGACTGCATCCGTTTTCAACAATATATGAGGATATGCATAGAGCTTGGTAGGCCTGAGTTAGCTGCCTAGGTGGCCTAGTGGATAGCGTACTGGGCTTTCACCCCGAGGACCCGGGTTCGATTCCCGGCGAGGGCTTGGCATTTTCATACGCTATAAATCATCCCATCGTCTGCATTAGTCCAAGTGTGCACAATAGTCGGACGTTAAACAAAAAAAAAAAAAAAAAAAAAAAATAGGCCTGAGACGAAAAGTCAAAAATTTGTTGCCTTAAAAAAATTGAGAAAAGTTACCATGTTCCCTGGTTTATAATTGAATATAGGGATAGAACTGCCATCCAGTAATGCAGCTTAATAAAGTAAATTGTGACAATGAACAGAACATTTGTCGTGAATTTTCAAACAATCTTAATTCTTATACAACTTGTGGCTTTCAAACATGATTGTATTACTCAGGAATTATGTATATATGACACATGGTATTTTTTTCAAAATCTGAGAATATATAAATTATCAACTTCATCAGTTCAACACTAATTTTCAGTAAACAAAACGCATATCTTTTTATCTGTGACCATCCATGATCCATCACAATATAAGGATAATAGCAGATACAGATATTTTGTTTAGGTAGTGTCACAGATTTTTAACTACCCACTACCACTTACTGCTATCCTCTAATCCTTGCATTTTTTTTTTTTTTTGTTTAACGTCCGACTATTGTGCACACTTGGGCTAATGCAGACGGTATCTAATCCTGGCAGTACAATATACCTAAATCTATATAAATCCTAAATTTATAAACCATGTGGTATTTATTTAATTATGGTTATTTAAAAAAAATAATAACCTCTATCTTAGGCTGATTTCATTTTATTATTGGTAATTTTTAATTCATTATACAAAATAAGAAAAACTAAAAAAACAAGGTAAAGTAAAGCAAGGCACATACATTTTCTACAAAATAAAAATATATCAGTTAAGTTTTTCTTCAGAACTCAAAATGAGATGTTGTAATATGATGTTTCCAAATTCATTAATTAATTATAAGTAGGTTAATAAATTAATTTTTAACAATAAATACCACTTCAATGAGCTGATTTTTTTCCTATTATGCAATGTGATAAAATATCCTAAATCATCTATGCCAATGTTTTGGCAACAGTTTCATTATTGGCAGATCATCCATTATTTTAATCTATCTAAAATTAGAGTAATAGCCTATATGTTAATAATTTTTAATTCAATAAAATTGAAATTCAGCCAAATTGAAATTTGCTATTTGCATACTAACCAAACATATTATCTACTTTCTATTCACCACATGGTTAATATTCAAAGTATATTAAAATTGAGTTTAAGCTATACAAAGGAATGATGTCTATTGAAATAAAGAAAATATGTTAGAACAATCATTAAAAAAAAAACAGTGAAACTATTAATAGTTTTCTTAAACATTTTCCAATAAAGAAACCTTGTCTCCCTGTTGAACTGTGTGCTACTAATAAGGTTATTTTTCCTAATGAATGACCTTCATTTACATCCTAAAGCTCAAACATTGTTTATATTTTATGCCCAATATTAAACGGAGCAGCAAAGATATTCACCTAGCTAGCCCTCTCCAGTGGACTCTAAAGGCTGCTAAAGTCAAACAAATTTAGCTGGGCTGTAGTGCCCATTTGTCCAATTTATCAAGCTAGAAGATGTGGACCAGGCAGTGTAGCAAGTCCCTTTAACCTTTGCATGCATAGGCCGAAAATATAATATGTAAATGTAAATTTAGTAAACAAAAGAATGGCAATTATATGAAGTAATCCTCAAATATTTAATTTTATCAATAGTAAGTTTGGCTCATGAGGAACTATAGACCCCTCCCCATAGATCCGCCACTAGCTTAAATCAAAATCACCAATGTTTGTTGCCAATTGTATATCCAAGATACAAGACTCCGTAAAGGATGTAGTATAGAAACAATTAAGACAAAAGAAAACCCTACAAAAACAACATATCAATAGGATCATAGGCACATAGCTTGATTCATTCAAATCTTTAGTCGAATAGTCACACATATGACATGAGCCATATTGAAGTGTCACTGAGCGTTCGTTCACACACTGGAAAATTATTTCCCTTACTACAACAGAAGATGAAAAGAACACACTAAAGATCTCATTGAAAAGCATTCATCCTTTAGAAAAATAACAAGAATTGTCACATACTGCCTTAGATTCTAAAACAATACAATGAAGAGTGAAAGTAGAAGAACGGGGACATCACAGAACATTTTGAAATTATTGTCCTTTGTCATTTTATAGTCAAAGTAAAATTAAAAATTATGAAACATATTCAAGGTAAAGCATTTTCAAATTACCTAAAGCAGCTTAGACCAATCAAAATAGTTTCAACAAGAGAATTTCAATGCCTTACTCCATTTTTAATCATGACTCATCAGGTGGGGAGTCACCTAGGAGAATCAACACAACAGTATGGAAACAAACATCAAAATCTCCTTGTGAAGTATCATAAGTTAAAGGAGATGATTAATCAAGAAGAATATCTAAGAAATTTAAATTGTGGTCCATTGTTGTATGCCAAAATGCCAGTATTGGTCCACAAGTGGTTCCAATCTGACATAAGAATTAATTCCTCTTTACTGTGTGCTATCAAGAAAACCAAAAAAATAAGCAAACTGAGAATCGAAAAAAACTTCATCAGTTCTTCGGATCTGAGACATACAGGAACTCAATCTCCCTCCCTACTACATTTGGGAGGACTCTGGGAAGCAGCTGTGAAATTATTAAAACATCATTCAAGTAGAACTGGCAAAGCATCATTTATCTTAAAAAAATTCAGTAGATTTTAACTCAGGTATTAAACCCACATCCTCTTACCCCTATGTCTAGTGATCCATTTGACCTATCACTTCTAACTCCAGCTCATTTTCTCACTGGTGGCTCACTTACAGCTATCCCTGTCATCATGTTACTCTCAGACAGCTGTCTATAAAAATGGCAGCAGTTACAGTAAATACTCCAACACTTTTCTGGACATGCTGGTCCAGAAAATACCTCATCAACAGCATGGAGGCAAAAGGAAGTTAACACATCCTCCCATTCAGATTGCAGCCTTTGAATGACAACCTACCATCCCTGTCCTAACCTTTGGGGCAAAGTCATCCAGGTTTGTACAGGAAAAGACAATCAAGTGAGAATGGTGTCAGTGAAAAAATTTACAGGTGTACTCGTATTTTCAGATGCTATTAATAATCGATCCAGAATGATCAAACAGATACAGGCGATTTCACATTTCACAGTAAATTAAAATCAGCCATTCCTTATTAGAGAAATATGTGAAATCAGACTGTGAAAAAGTATCAGTTCAGTGATATTGTTAACGTCTCTACTTGAGAGCAGTTCCATCTCAACCTCAGCTAAGAACACACACAGACAGATTCCCTTCTGATTTGTTGTGTTAGTGATTTGAGATGTCATTGTTTTATAGTTTGCAGTTACATTTATTTATTAATGGCAATAGTTCTAATTACCTCAGAAATAGTATTCATTTAGTGTTTTATCAATAAGTCAGTTATTTATTTAATTATTTTAGTGTCAAAATTTGAGTATTACGCAACATATATATGTCACAAACAAGCATAAAGAAAAATCCTTTTGTAATAATTCAACTTAAAGAAATACCACAGCTCCAGAATACTTCATGCATGATTTTTCAGAATTCTTTAAGATTGGATGGCAAACTAAACTGATGTAATTTGGGAAATTTTGTCATAAGTAATTTAGGAAATAACAAAAAAGTAGTTTTATATGTTCAATCACACAAGCAAGACCAAAAAGCGAGAAGTACATTTGAGCGACCCGAATGTAACATGGGACTTTGTATTTAGCCTAGCTTTGCATTCAAGATTATCACTCAATAAAGTTTATTAATTTGTTTATGTTTTGTGTTTTTTTTTAATGTCGCATTTATAAAATATTAAATTTTATAATATTTTGAATTATTTTTTCTCCTTCAAAACAATTTTAATCTTATAATAGTTACTTGTTTCAGATGTTCCGAAATGGCTTTAATTCTTTAAAACGTACATTATCTATTCTTACCTAAATATATGAGAAATTCAGGGATATTAAAAAATAGTTTTTTGAACCATCCATTTGCAATACAATATTTTTTTAAATTAAAATTTTAATGAAAACATTTCTTATTACGTTTATATTAGTACAGTACATAGATTCTGAAATATTCAGTCTCAGCAAAAGCTCAGTCCTTCTTTGTGAGAGCTTGATACATGCCCTTGAACTTGTCAGCACCCTTCTGGTTGGCCTCTTCGTAGCCCTTCAGCGAAGATTTGCAGTTATTGTAGTACTTGGTGACATTCTTGTATGCGCTAAAATCATGACCTACAGCCTGTACAAAATAAAAGAATTAAGAAGTATTGAAGTATTAGAAGTGTCAATGCATGAGAGTACAAGGCTACAGAAGATTCAGTTACAAAATGTTGAGTGTTAAAATATAAGTGGCTTAATTACACAAGTACATAACTTTTGGGTGGTATGTTGTGAGTGTATAGCTGGGTGTGGTTTAATTACCCAAGTAACACATGAGTGATATGTTGTGAGTGTTTAGCTTAGCAATACTTAATTACACAAGTAAAGTAATGAGTGGTATTGTGTAAATGTATAGCTTGGAGTGGTGTAATGTTTCACCTTGACATCCTTTGATGAATGAAATGGATCATATTTTTACAGATTAAAACCAGGAGTATATGTCCTTAATATACTTGTTATCCACATCAACGTCAAACACAAACAAGTGTCACATAATATTTAATCTGAGACGATATATTTATAAAAAGTTTAAAAAATAAAATTTTGCATTATTTAATTTTAGATCATTAGGCCTAATAGTGACAGGTGTTTAAAGTCAGCCTAATTGCTAACATTCAGTTCAATTAACCGTTAGTGGTTTAGTTCCTTCTGTTTTTGGAAAAATTGTATGTTTATATATTCTTTATTTTCAATACTAGCGAACCTGTGCTCATTCTCTTTCAACACTCACTCTCTCTGGCTGCTTCATTATCTAAGTAAATACAGTATAATTATCAAACAAAATATAAAGTAAAAATAAATTCATTACAATAATCACTTTAGTTGTACAATTTTCTAAAATATAAATGATATTCCAACATTAAGAATTAATATACAATAAATAATTATTAATTTGTTACTACACTCTTCCTAGTGAAGGGCAAAGGGCATATTGTTTTTATTAGCCTAAATTCTTAAATCATTAAAAAGGCCTCACAATGAAATTTTTTTGTACATGTATGTTCAGAGTCAATTATCAAACAACTTACAAATTTCATCTCTTTGTGTCACAAAATTTGTAAGCACGGTAACGAATGGTTCAATCGATTGACATAAAATTTATAACACTAAACCAAAACTGTTTAGAATATAACCTCATTGTTTTTCAGAATTGTTGCTAAAAAATTATGTGCACCAGAGGAAAACTATTAGGGATTGAAAATTTTCAAAAGGGGTTAAGTAAAATCTTAATCTTTATCATAATCTTTAATCTTTATTTTAATCTTTAAAAAAAAGAGTAAGATGAAGGAAAATACCGAAATTAGATGCCGCAATTATTATCATATTATTATTTAACATTCACAAAATACCAATTCTACTCATTGACTTTCAATATTTTTTTAGATTTAAACTTGGTGGGCTTACAAATTTATTGTACCTCTATTGTTGCGAGTGAAGCTGCAAGTGTCAAGTCAGCAATGGTGACACTGTCTCCTGCTGCAAACTTTGTGTCTTTTACGTAGATGTCAAAAAATCCAAGAGCTTCATCAAGCTTCTTCTTATTCTCCTCGTTAAAAGGTGCTCCAGCGAACATTACTGGGTACTAAGACATACAAATTGGAAGTTTAGATTTATTAACTATTGTAGCAATTATTCTCTGTAACATAGGCTAACATTTAGATTTCAACAAGGCCATTACACCTCTGTAGCCGCCTCGGTGGCCTAGTTGATAGCATACTAGGCTTTCACCCCGAGGACCCGGGTTCGATTCCCGGCTAGGGCTTGGCATTTTCATACGCTATAAATCATCCCATCGTCTGCATTAGCCCAAGTGTGCACAATAGTCAGACGTTAAACAAAAAAAAAAATGTTTATTGCAATTGCACTTTTGGTTTAATTTTTGTTACGATAATTTTTTGGGGTTGAGGACCTGAATAGTGGTCATTCTGTTGGATGCCTGGTTACTACTTTGGTCTCAGGAGTATAGTATGTGTTCAACAGAATAGTACACACATGATTTGCATCCCAGCACTGTGGAGAACTGAGTCCTGCCCGATGTAGCTCTACACTGACTGAGATACGGTTCACTGGTATAGTGGCCAAAAGCAACACAAGCTACAGGAGGCAGCATACTGGCAAGTTTGCTGGAGCTTGGAAGCATGCTGATCACTGGTGCTTTTAAGAGCACTCCTTTTAAGAGCCTTTGAGGTTTTGTTAAGGATACATTCATAATGTCAGAGGCAATACAGACTGCCTATAAGATCCATAACCATGGTGAACAGAGGTGGAGCACTCAGAAATCGTCACAGCTCTGAAAGACTTGATATTAAACCTACCAATAGCATCCAATACCAAGTACGTCTTCACAAAACCTTTCTCAGTTCTTCTCCATTCATGAGAAGACTGGAGAGATGGTAAGTACATCCACCCCAGCTTGCCTATTATACAGACGGACAATTGCAAGATCATCAGTCTGGGTATGGAGGATACAGCAAAACCACTGGAGCAATTATTGAAGCTAGTCTAGGAGAGTGTTGTACGATATTCCAAGCTGAGATCTGTGCAATCCCAGCATGTGTACATCGATCATTAGAATCGATGTTTTAAGGTAAGGATATATTACTACTCACTGGTAGCCAAAGAACAATAAGAACTCTCAGCTCTGTAGAAATCGCATCCCAACTGATATGGAATTCCCTCCACTCTCTCTGTGTCATGACAAATGCTAACATGGCATGCTTGGGATGCGTACCTGGGAATTATTGAATTGAGGAAAATAAGAGAATAGACCTGATGGCCAAAAAAGGAGCCACTACTTGCCTTATGGTAGTGGAGCTTGAGTGCGGGATCAATCGCACTACTACAAGGAATGTTAAGGACACAGTTCAGTTCAACAGGAATTCCCTGAGACAGTCATCACTACACACCCCCAGCTGAAGTGACCTCAATAAGGTGGGATTACCACAAATCTGGCCTAATTGTTATCTGTGTGGACAGTAACCTGAAATCACAGCACACATATTCCTCAAATGCGTGGCCCTGGAATCCAAAAGCAGACTCTTCCGATTTCAGCAACTAGATGAGGATTTTCACAAGGATGTAACTGTACAAGTTCTGGATCTTGTTAGAGACACTGGAGATGGTTTAATATTAAGTATAAAGGGAACACAATAAGCTTATAACCAGTGGAGCCACACTAGCTTCCTTCAAGGAAAAAAATGATAATTTTTTAAGAAGATTTTTGATTTCTGGATTATGGTAGTAACTGATATTTATCTTAATTTTGATTTCTATTTGGTATTGTTAAATCAGCGATTATTAAAAAAATCCTTGTATTCTCAAACAAACTTATTGTTAATTATCAACATGTAATGAAAACTAATTGAAGCAAGGTTATTATTAACTAAGTAATTGGTTAATTACTGTAATTACTAGCCAGTTAATTGGTAAGCAGTTTAACTCAGTTATCAAGCATAATTTTGACTAAACGAAAAAGCAATGTTTTTAAGCTTTTTTTTAAGCTAAACAAACGGTAAATAACTTAAACTCTCTCGTTACTCCATTAATATGGGTGAAAAAACTTGCTAGAGACTCTGGGTTCGAACACAACACAATTTTTTTATCAAGTCTTTCTCAACAAGTCTTTAAATTGTGCTTATATATTACTACATGTTAGTGAAGTCTAAACAATTTGGTAGCTTAGATAAATTGAAATCAACCCTGGAAGTTAAAAACCTTGGTTGTCAACATGAAAATATGGTGACTATTTATATGTAATTTATTGTGATATATGAAATAGGACCACAATGGACAATTTTTTTAAAACTATGGAGACCAGAGAGAACAACAAAGGATCTGGCAGTGGCTGGTATAAATATTTCTGAAGTCATTGTATGAGGTGTGTCCATTATGTAAATTCTATTTGTACTTTTTGCTGCAACAGTTCTGCAATCACAGTTCGGCACATGCACAGTAGTTGCTCCGAGTCAAAGAGAAGGATCAGATATCATTTTGATATCACTATTTGTTTTTTACATTTAGTAGTGCTTGTTTGGCATGGCAAAATTAAAAATCCCACTGCTTGTGAGACTAGATCTGAAAGTATGTTTTCTGAATGCAAAGAACACTAACCCAGAAAACATTCATCAGAGGTTTACGGATAAAATGCGATGAGTGATTCAATGGCAAGAAAATGGGTTTGAGAATAGAGGGAGTGCACGATGACAATTAAAGTTGGTGTCCATCTTTAGTTAGTGATGAACTGGTTTGTACAGTAGAAGGTTAAGCTTAAGGGAAACTATAAGTTTTTTTTAATTTCTGCTCCACAAATTTAAAAATCACTTCTTTTACATTTTTTGAAAAATGTGTGCTCTTTTGATGCCAAATTTTTGTATAGAGCAATATAAAAAAATAATATCAGGGCAGTGTACTTGACCTTTTGACATGTTTTAACAAAGATGGTAATGCCTTTCTCAACCATATAGTGACTGGAGATGAGACGCTACTTATGAAACCCCTAAATCAAAATTACAATGAAATGGAGGCATACGTGATCACCAGCAAAGATTGAAGCTAAGCAAATCTTGTCAACTTGAAAAATCAAGTACTGGTGCATTTTCTTACTATGAAGTTAAATAATCCATGCAAATGTTTACAGCAAGACACAGTAATACATAATGCTCAGTCAAGGAATGCTCGCAAAAGGTTTTTTTATTAATTACAATTCCCAAATTCACTCTGCGAATTTGACACAACTCAAGCAGAGTTGGTGCAGCAGCTCAAGCAGAGCTTAGACTGGGACCAGTTTCCACCCTCCACCCATCCCTCCACAGACCACCCATCCCTCCACCAGTTTACACAGACCACCCTCCAAACATCCCTGACCTTGCATTTAATGGCTTTTATCTTCTTTTGCACACAAAATCGTTCCTCATTGGTTAAAACTTCAACAATGGGAAAGAGCTCAAAAAAATGTTTACCACATGGTTGACAACACACACGGCAACTTGAAAAAGGAATGGAAAACTTGTGCTGCACTCTGACAAGAGCCTTCAAAATAGTGAGAGCTATGTAGAGAAATAGGTTGTTTGTACATTTTTATCAAATAAATAGTTTTTCTGTATCTGTACTAGTTTTGTTTGTATTAGCAAATGGAAATTACTTTCTGGATGTTCTCGTGTAATAAAGCAATCCAAATATTTGGACTCTTCTCATTTCATAGACAATTCTACTGATACCAAAAATGTTACATCAATCACTAAAGACAAACAATAGTTCAAAATAAGTCTTTAAATATTTGCTTATCAATACATTAGCAATGTGATTTAATTTTACCTTGCTCAGGTGTAAATTTTCTTTGCTCTAAGTAAAGTCTTGAATCTTTAACTTACTGAATTAATGAATATTGAATAGTTTATTTAGTCATACCAACAGTTTTTTTTTAAGATGATATTGGATTATTGTGATTTAACGGACAGTCTGTAAATAAAATAAAATTCTTACATAGCAGTCTCCAAATCTTTGGTACAATGTGCCAATGTCGAAAAACAGCCTCTGGTTGACAAGTGCCCTCTTTTTGGCATCCTTGGGATAGAGCGAGTCATCCTTTCCATATTTGTCTGCTAAGTAAGCAAGGATTGCTCGGCTGCAAATATAAATCATTATTAGTTCAACAAATTTAGAATTTAAAGTTGTATTTTACCTTTCACGTTTATAAACTATTGACTTTGTGTGTACCTGTATTTATAAGTTTTTAACATATATTGACAAAGGAAGAAAAATATTCAAAAAAATTTTAATAACTTTAAATTTGAGGCTACACCTATTTTTTCTTTTGTCGATTATTATTCCTTAATTTTGTTTATATCTTAACTTTATTTAAATCTGTGGATTGTAACAGTAATTGATTAATTGACTCAAACTGGAATCTTGTGTTTCACAGATTCAAATGGCAATGACCTGACTTATAATGAAACAACTGAGTGCTGCAGATCTTCTCTTACTAATATGCTAGCTGAATACCCGTGCTTTGCTTTAGTGTTTTTGAAATAAAAAGAATAGGGTTTTTTAAAACTTAAGTAACTGTTAATCATGACAGCTTTCATTTTTATGAAGGTGAATTCCAGAAAATAAGTATTTTTGTTTATAATAAATAGAAAAGTAAAAAAAATATTTTTCAAAATAAGAGCAGAAAAACAAACAGTAATTTATTACACCAAAATGTTAATATGTACAATATAAATGTATATTTGCTATTGTAAATTTTAAAGATGGTATATATATGACATATTTTGATGAGTTAATACCAGGTTGCCATGGAGATTTTACATTGAATTGGAATGTTTTTCCGTGTCTGAAATGAAATAAATCTGTAGAATTAGAGTCGTCAGGGGAGTAACTACTTACGAGATGGTATACTTGTCCCTTTTTTTAGTAATGTTTCCTATTTTCAAATATTTCTGATGCCCCAAAAGACATTATCGGAAAATCATTATTGTGTATGTTTTACTTAATTTGTAAATTTATTAAATAATGGATGTTTAAGAAATGAAAGATAATATGATGGCAGTATAATATCATTTTACATCACTATAGCACAGGCCTTTCACTTCATCGTTCCATCTATGAGCTGAACACTAAATGCATTTGTAAGACATAGATTCAACATGCAACTCTTATCTGTGGACTATTTAACATTTACGTCATATAAAATTGATGTTTTCTTTATTTTTCAAAGCGATCTGTCATAGCTTAGCACAGTCTACATTGTATATACTTCAAAAATCTTTGGAAGACCATTCTGATTTATTTTTAACACTTTTATTTCATATATCTTTCAGCCTAAAATTTCTTTCTTCACTGGCTCTTTTTTATAGCCTGTATATTCTGTACTGGTCTTCTAATATTTTTTTCTTGGTATTGTATGTAGCTTTTTGTTCTTTCAGTTGCCCATTTCTTTATTGTTCTCTTTATTTTAAAGCCTGTTTGTTCCATTTGCACTAGTTTTACAAAATTATACATTTTTTTTAATATGGTTATGCATATTTGGTTATATGTTTTTCATAGCTTATTTCTTTCTAGTTCTGTTCCCACAGATATTTTGAGTCGTTTCCTTTCTGCATCAGTCTCACAGTAGTTAGTGGTAACTGTTTGTGGTCACCTCGTCTTGATTTTTCTTTCTCCTACAGTGCATCTTCACGTATTGTTATTTGTATATACTGTCAACACATTTATTGTTTTGAGATGTAGTTCTTTCTTCAACAACTTTATTACCACTTAACGCATTTGGTTCTAGAGCCATGTGCATATGGTGTGGATATTTTTTAATTCTGTATATAAGTGAAGTGGAAGGCAAACTTTGTTAGTGGACTATATGAGACTGAAGTACCCATAATCACAAAAGCTTATAAGTACAGATAACACACATTATCTACTGTCGCTGCTGTTGATGTGTCAAACATTTGCCGCAGCTGTTGATCACTATGAAATTGTCATTCCATTTCAATATTCCATATTCAATATAATATGGAAAATAACTTCATGACACACATTTAAGCAACATGTCTTCCAAACGTGGTGAAGATTACTATAAAAAAAACATGCACCATTTCTTTTGACTGGTATTAGCTAAAATAGTGTACATTGTCTACTAAGAAGCAAATGTTGTGTCTATATTAAGGTTTCTAGATACTATGATTAAAACACGCCTCAAATATTAATAACAGTAACAAATGTCATACAAACTTAATTCAATATAACTCTAGAAATATGTATCAAAAATTAATAAGCTAAACTAACAGAATTAAAAGAACAACTTAATGACTATTACAATATGATAAACAAAACTTACTAATATTTCACTTGTAAGTTGTAAAACAAACAGCAGTATACAATAAACAGCTGTATATATATTATTTAAAAAACTCAAATTACATTGTTGTGTTAGTCCACTATTGTACTTGTGTGTGATAGTATATTTATTATTGTTTTAATTATTCTTTTAAACTTAAACTACAGTACATTAAAAAAATAGAAATTTCAGAAAATTTTATTTTTGACTAAAAACGTTTTTGGCAAAACTTAGATACAACCAATTTAATGTCTAAAAAATTTGCATCAAACAGTTCGGTATAGGTAGGAAAATTGGCAAGCGTTTTATTACTTGGATGCCATTTTTAAATATAATAAAAGCTACTTCCAAAATATAGCTACGAAGATACGAACTCTCCAAGATTATTAAATCAAGTATGTGGTTCATGGGTTTTTGATAACTCTAAGTTGCTGAACATTTCAGAGATCCAGTTATCTAAAAATACAGATTTACCGCTTTATATATATAAGGATGTTTAGCCGCTGCAGTGGCCTAGTTGATAACATACTGGGCTTTCACCCCGAGGACCTGGGTTCGATTCCCGGCCAGGGCTTGGCATTTTCATATGCTATAAATCATCCCATCGTTTGCATTAGCCCAAGTGTGCACAATAGTCAGATGTTAAACACAAAAAAAAAAAGTTTTTCTTTACAGATTATCAATTATAAATTCTCCTCCAACTTAGATGGCATAAGTAACATTTTTTACTGTTGTGCATATGCAGCCTACTAATAAGTAATATTTTGGTAAGTGTTAATATTTTTTACAGTTTGTTTAGTTTTCAACATTTTGTTTTTAAATATTAAATATTTCTTGTCTTTACATCATTTCAACCGTGTAAAATAATGCTTAAAACTTTTTTCATTACAAATGTCGTATAATTTTAATCCGTGTAAAAAATTGTTAGTTTTTTCTTAAGAATTATTAAGAAGTGTGTTAAACTTAATCACTGTTCTTAACTTTTCAAAATATTCTACAATACGGAATTACAAATTCTTACCTTTCATTTATGACGAAACCATTGTCATCGAGTACAGGGATATTGTGTTGAGGGTTTAGCTGTAATCATAAAATTATGTATTACATTTCATAAAATGAAATTAACACTAGTGGACATGCTTCTATTAGTAATGATGTTTATCAGGCATATGGGCGTAGTTATTCTTATAAATTTTTTGGTGCTATTTTTACTTTTTCAAAATCTACTATCATCATGTCAGTGAAAAAGATCATCAGACAGCTGTGTGCCTGAATTATTTTAACTGTTGTAAAATCTATACTAAAATAAATGTAGGTGAGTGTAATAAATACAACTAATAATGACAAACTAAATGTTGATTGTTAACATAAATAAAAAAATGTTATCATTATATTTTAAGATTCCCAAAGAATAAAAAAAAGAAAATGTCATTAAATACTAGGCTTTAATATCATATAGTATGTCCGCTATATAACACTTTTTAGCAAAATCATTAAATTATTAATTACACTGGCTCTGAAAAACAACCAGTCCATAATATATATATATATATATATATATATATATATATATATATATATATATATATATATATATATATGTCCATTATATAACACTCTTTAGCAAAATCATTAAACTCTTAATTACACTGGCTCTGAAAATCAGTACTAGCATGTTTAAAGTTGTCTTTTTAATTCAATTGTCTGCATAATTATTTGTTGACTTTTTCATGGACAGTAAGTTAAAATACATTCTTCATTTATTAAAAAGTACACATGACCTTAAGTATCCTACCTTAATGAATTCTGGTGTCAAGTGTTCTCCTTTCATGAGATCCAGTTCCTTAAGGTTGGCATCTAGACCTAGAGCCTTGATTGCCAGAAGGACAGCCCTGGATGGAGAACTTCCTGGGGTATAGTATACTGTGATAGTCATTTCTGTAAAAACAGTAAATTAATTTAGGCGGAACAGGAAATTTATGAACATTTTTTAATGTAAGAAGATTCAGTTGACATTGTTCTAGCAACAGATATACTAAAATTATTGATTTTTTTCAATACTTCTGCCAGACTTGCAAATCTTCTTGTTTCTTCCAGCCTAACTTCCTGTCTACACTCGAACTGTAAATACGTTTTTTGCATTCTTTCCAGACGTAGTTCAATTCCCTTGTAGCAACAATGTCAAAGTTTTAAATTTTTTAAAAATTGTTGAGTGGAAAAATACTTCACTGAAGAACAATTTGTGAATGTCTACCTTGCACGTTACTGTGAGAACATTGCAAGTGACTACTTAAGCTTGCAATGTTGTTCCAATAATCTTAACATTAATTCTGTTGTTAGACTCTTGCACAAACTTTCTCACTTTCAATTATTCCACTGAAAAAAGTCTGGTTTAGAAGTTACCAACCAACAAATCGACCTGATTTTATCAAAATTAGTACATCAGTTTTTTCTCAAATTTTGGTCATATTTAAAACACTCATAATTCAAGTCTGTGTACTAAATTTTAAATGAAAAATAAACAGATACTGTGGTAGAAGTTTATTTTTATTAAAATAAATTCAAAAATATTGCATTTTTTCCAGTATTCTCCATTTCTTTGATACTTGCTGAACCAAATTTTTGGGTAGCATGTACAGCTTGGGTACGTATGAACTTGAGTAAAATCATTTGAGAAAAACCTAATTTCAATTATATTTTTCTTCAAAAACACATTCATAATTCATTCATAAAAGCGCAAATTGTGATTTTAAATTTTCAAAATTCATTTAAAATAAAAAACCGAACTAGACAACTAGGGCTCATTTTCACAGTGCTCCCTAATTCATATGTTAACCATGGTGTAACCAGATTTTCAAAAAATGTGAGATAATAAAGTCGATTTTTTTTTAATTTTGGAAGGCTGCCATTATAAAACAAATAATCGCGACATTATTATTTGTCGTCGTCTCACTGACGAGATGTAAGTTTTTCCAAAATACTTTTTTTGTTTACCTTACTCTCTTTTTGAAAGTCTGATTTGACCATAATAAACAACATTAAAATCTACATACACTACCGGATGTAACATTTAAATTGCATTGAAAATATAAAAATGAATCCTCAACGCTGATAAATTAGATTTCATAATTTTAACTAATTTTTCCAATATAAATTCTCTAAGAAAAACAGGTTGTTGGTAAAACAATGTGTATAATCTTATTGAATTACTAAAATCGAATTTTTCGTCTTTAAAAATTTCCACATTAATCAACAGTTTTGGTAACATACGAGTTTTTCAAATGTCGTTAGTATTTAGAAACACCTTTCATACCTACGACACAGCTGTTGATTTTAATTTGTGAATTTGAAACAATATTTATAAATTTACCGCTATGAAATTTTTAATTTCAATTTTATAAGTTTTATGTAAAATCAAACTACCAGAAATGTACCAGAACCCATATTTTTGTTAACAAGATTTATAAATTTACAGGTTACAATATTTTTAATTTCAATTTTGTAACATTTATATAAAATCGAAGTACTAGAATCCATATTTGTTCACATTTAAAATATGGATAGTATTGCAAAGCTTTGTAAGAAGTAGCATTCTTTTTCGTAGCGCCTAATTTTATTCTAATAGGCAACACGCCAAGCTTGTTTGTTGTCTGGTTACCATAGTTGCACCTTTGAAGGGGATTTTTATTGTAGAGTATGGGTATTGAGGCAAATGTGCTGTAATCTACATTATCAATGTAGATCGACACTCATTCACTAAGTGTCGTTTGCAGTTTATTTAAATCATAATTATAAATCTATGTCATATAAATTTTCATAATTTTGTAGTAATAGGTTAAATTATTGAATATTTAATCTAGAACTATATTATCTGCCAAAATATAAATAATGATTTTATCTGTTATTAACTGTTATTTTATCTGTTATTTAAGGCCAATCGGTACTACAAAATGTGCACAGAACTCATTTAGAATAACGGTTTAAAATTATATGTACCTCTTTTTTAATTAAAAATGTTTTTTTCTAGATTACAGTTTATTAAATTTGTTTTACGAAAATGCAGATGCTTTGTTTTCTTCATTTCTTATTAAAATTAAATGTATTTCCTAAAATAATTTTTTTTTAAACACACTAACGAAAATTTTGAAACTTGGAACTTTAACTAAGTGAAATGAATTTTAATTTTAGGGAAATATCAGTTCAAAACACTATTGGAATATTTATTATAAAAATATATGATGTATGTCTATTACATATACCCCGCAGGGGGTGCAGACTAGCTGCACCTATTGAGAAGATAAAAGACTCGCGGTACCCTAGTCTAACACACACACTTACAACACTAGACTTACAACTTTAACATTTTACACTTCACACTTACATTTAGGGAGGCGATAATAGCCTCCGTGTGCTTTTCACCTTAAAATAACAACAAACAAAAAGTCATATATATATATATATATATATATATATATATATATATATATATATAGTTTTCTTGTTTTTTTATTATTAATATTTTTTTATTATTTATTCCTCTATTGTTACCCTGTGGGGAAAGGCATTTCAGGGTCACATCGTTTCCACAGTGGCTAGGTTAGTTTTTTTTTTGTTTTTTATTTTAGTAATGAAGGAATGAAACAACACAGCCTGGCTTGGCGCATGAGCTGCGTGCCAAGTACCTTCCCGACCTGAGTCTGGGTACGCTTGTTCAGAAAGAACAGAACAAACCGGTTTTTAACATTTTATACATGGTTGTACAGAAAAGGAATTCACGAAGTGTAGGTTTGAAATTTGAAACAGATCTAATTCCTTTCACCAGCTACACGGGTCGTTGAACTCGCTTTGTTCGGACCGGATACCGCGAAACAACGTTTCTTACATAAATAGGCTTAATAATTGTAGGTTAGGCTTGGATTGTTTGTACGCATGCGCGCCTTTCACTAATCAAGGATGAATACGTCAAGGCCAAACTACAAACAAGTCTGCTATGCAGTGAACAAACCTTGAAACCTAGCGATTTTAGCGGCAGAATTAAATTAGTTATTTTACAGACAAATGTCTCGTTTTTGGATATTTTACGAGACCTATGTCGCACTATCGTATTTTCATGATCAGTATTATTGTTTAGGCGATAGTTGTGTGAAAATTGTTAAAAGTTTCGTTCCTTGTCTGAACCTGGGCAGTAAAAATATAAATATATAAATATTGACCCAGAGAAGTGGGTACAAAATATTTTTCATTAAGCATGTCGAATTGTTTATTAAAAATATGTTTTTGAGAGAAAACTTCTGAAATATTTGTACAGTGTTGCGATTTGTATGTATATTAAATGGATTAGAGGTTTTGAAGGTGTTTTTTTTTCGTTAAACACCAACAAAAAAAAATATTAAAAAAATATCTTCTGCTATATAAAAGTGACGGAATTTTACAATTGTTGCTTTAAAATCTGAAATGTTTTTCTTTCTTTATCAGTTTAACAAGAACAATTTATGAGACTTTATTGTACTGAACAATATTACAGTAAATATATTTAGTTCTACTGTATAGCCTAGACATATAAATTTATTGAATTTCTTAATTTCCTCTTTGGAAATACGTATGTAGCCTACTTCATATTTTGAGGATCTCCAGTAATAGATAACCGGCACAATATCACGATTAGTTTTTACGAAATTATCGCACACATAGTAATTAACTAAAATTGTAAGCCTTTATGTAAAATTTATACTGCGATGGTTTTAGTTAAAATAATTCGCAAGCACCTGAAAATGGTATTATAAAATTAATTAGGTGCTTAAATAACAGTTACTTTTGAATAGGCCTATTCCAGAATAGATAATCAGTTTTAAAAGTGTGCCCAATTTTTATATTATACTTATTTCCAAGCAAAAGTAACTTTATAGGCATAATGTTTTTGAAACACTTTAGCTTTTACACTGTAGCGTAAGTGCTCTTTTTTGTTTTTAAATTGTTATTGACTTTTTTAGGAAAATCCATCTTAAAAACTAAATGTTACTTAAACTTAGACTAATAATTACTGTTCATATATTGCTAAACGCTACTTACTGGTTAGGTTTGTTTAGTCCAACTACACTCGACGCAAACTGTCTGAGATTTGTGAGTTTGAAGCGAAAGCCGGCTGGAATATTTTAGAATTCTCTGTGGGAGGCGTGGCCCTCTCCACCAATCGCAGCACGCCACGCAGACTTACCGGCCGGTGCGGCAGGACACGAGATTGTTGTGAAACTTGGCAAGAACCAAGGACGTGTTACCTGGGTAAGGCCGTGTATTACTCATTGATAAGAGCCTATATTGTCCAGACTTGACCCGAATATCCGATTAACCAAAACTTTCCGTGAATTTGTAAAACAATGCACACAGAATTTTAATTCTTCTAAAAAATTTGTAAGCTAGTATTTTTGGTCCCCTATCAACAGAACATTTTACTGGGTTTCGTTTGTTTTCGCACGAGTGTTTATCTATCAACGCGTTTAAACAATAAGTCGGTAAATTATGAACTTTTGCAGTACCCGAGCCCAAATGAAAGACAATTTAGAAAATTACTGTCTAATTGTAGTCGTTACACGCTTTTACTTTTATAAATTGCGTGCATTTAATGGTCACTTCCCTTGTTGCAAATATGTTTTTAACAATAATACAACAGCGGGAGAAACCCGTATTGAATATAAACGGACTAGAAGTACAGCCACCATTATAAAATCGTGCTCGATATCAAAGGCTAAAGTTAAATTTGACTATCTGCCACTACGAACGTTGCAAGCCGCAAGAACGGGGAAAGATGTTTGACAAAATAAACACTGTTATTATCTGTTTAACTGTATTTGTACACTCTGCCGCCAGGTGCCACCAACAACGAGCGCTCACGTATCTCTCATAAGGGTTAGCATTCTAGTACGTATATATTCAGTGGAAACAGTCATAACCTATGCCTGTCGGGCATTCTTTTCACTTCACTACTTTTAGAAAATATAATTTTCCCTTAATCATCATTAGAAACTGTGCATAGGCTATTATCATAGTCAATCAATGGAATTTGGAAATTTTAAATGCTACTTATGCAATTTTTTCCAGTAATTACGATGGTGAAATCATATTTGCAAAAAAATTTAAATTAAAAGTTTATTTTTTTTCTAATTTGAAATTATTATAATTTTGAAACTATTAAACGAATATTTCTGGGTAAGAACTTGTTCGAATTACGAATATTACAAAATCGATTACTGTGACAAGTTTGAATCGAATCGGCATAATTTAGCACATTACAAGTTTCAAATCTATTGAAAATACTAAAAAAACAATAAATGCAATTAAAATTGATTACTTTTTTTATTTTAAAATTCTAAATTATGCAGTTTTTAACGTTGTTTACGACGGTGAAATCAGATTTTAAAAATTAGAATGTAATGATATTGTAGCTGTGAATTTACCGCCATTTTGAAACTGTTGAACGCATTTGCTCCAAGCTATTGAAAAAAATTTTTTTATGTGCCAAGTTTAAATCAAATCGGCATCAGTTAGTGTAAAAAAATGCATATTATTGTACATTGAAAATACGATTGAACCATGTGAAGCAATCATTTTTCTAATTATTTAAGCTTGAAAATTTAAAATTCTAATTAAAGCAGATTTTAAACGCTAATTGTGATGTTAAAATCAGATTTTCAGAAAAGGCCTAAGAGGAAACGTTACGATTTCTTAAAAGATATAAAATGGTTGAAATTTTACAACTGTTAAAGGATTTTTTCTGGGTGACGAACATGTCCAAGCTATTAATCAAAAAGTGATTTAGAGATCAGGATTGGCGCTCATTTCAATGACCCGAGAGTGGATCTTACTACGACGGCTGCTCATTTTTGAATAAAAATTCCTTATATATATATATATATATATATATATATATATATATATATACACACACACACACACACACACACACACACACACACACACACACACACACACACACACACACACACACATATACGAGGTGTGTTCAGAAAGTAACGAGAATTTTTAAATTTCGCGGGCTTGGAGAGTCCGATTGTCAAACATTTTTTTATATTATGTTGGTATACATGCCCTTGAAGTATGATAAAACTTTCAGCTGTTTTCATTGTTGACTTTGTCTCTGACAGCCACTAAGGTTAGATGTGTTTAGTAAAGTAAGAGTTTACGAATGGTATAAGCGTTTCCAAGAAGGCAGCAAAATTCCTTCCAAAATTGTTGAATTTTGAACAAAAACAGCGGCGAATGGTAGTTGCTCAGGAGTCACTAATTGAAGACAACGACGATGCATAATTACTGAAACTTATTATAACAGATGACGAAACATGGATTTACGGATATGACGTCGAAACTAAGGCTCAATCATCCCAGTGGAGGCATTCTGGCTCGACAAGTGCGGTCGAACGTGAAGGTTAAGCTCACTGTGTTCTTCGATATTAATGGCATAGTGCATCATGAATTCCTGCCACCAGGTGAAACGGTCAATAAGGAGTACTACCTACAAGTTCAACACCGTTTGCGTGAAGCAATCCGAAAAAAAACGCCCTGATCTGTGGAAAAACAATTCATGCTTTTGCACCACGATAATGCATCAGCTTACACTTCGTTGTTTGTTCGTGAATTTTTGGCCAAAAACAGTACTGTAACGATGCCCCAGCCTCCATATTCGCCAGACATGACTCCGTGTGACTTTTTCCTATTTCCAAAAATAAAGAGAACCTTAAAGGGTCGTCATTTTACAGTCGTAGATGACATTAAAAGCGCATCGCTGAAAGAACTAAAGGCTATCTCAAAGATCGAGTTTGAGAAGTGTTTCGAGGATTGGAAGAAGCGCTGGCACAAGTGCATAATCTTAAATGGGGACTATTTTGAAGGCG
This sequence comes from Callitettix versicolor, assembly GCA_022606455.1. Lineage (NCBI taxonomy): Eukaryota > Metazoa > Arthropoda > Insecta > Hemiptera > Cercopidae > Callitettix > Callitettix versicolor. The sequence continues at coordinate 63,191,495 of CM040184.1, forward strand.
ACAACATCAATGTAGAAGAATAAATAAACATTTTGTTCAAAAAATTAAAATTCTCGTTACTTTCTGAACACACCTCGTATGTATGTATATATATATATATATATATATATATATATATATATATATATATATATATATATATATATGCATATATAGGCCTACTAGCTGTACCCTTCCACGCTTCGCTATGGTACGTTATGGTTGCATGGATGAGAAATGAGTAACAAAAAAAAACCTACGATTCATGTAAGTTTAATTTCGCAATACTTGTGGGTAGGCCTATACAATTTTTTTGTTTTTCCATTGTCTGCGTTGTTATAAAGGCTATCTGGTTTGCCGACACGGGAACATGCAACATGCAGTTGTCCATGTGAGAAGCAATCTGCTTGTAAATCTAAACCGCACAATGCAAAAGATTGACCTTGAGGTTTATTGATTGTGATTGCAAATGCCAATCGAATTGGTAATTGCAATCTTTTAAATTGAAAAGGAGTTATCGGTCAGGATCTTGGGAATTCGAGGAATGAAGACATCTTCACCTTTGAAAGGCATTGTTACAATAGTTGCTGCCACCATGTTCCTTAACTGCGAGTCGCGTGCCGTTGCTGAGTTTTGGCTGATTAACATTCCGCAACATGATAATTGGCACACCTGTTTTCAATTTTAATATGTGTGGTGGCATCCCTGGCAGATCAAGTAAGTTCAAAAATTCTGTTGGATAATTAACTGCTTCATCTGTATATATCGACTTGCATGTAATATCCGCACTTTGAATGCTGGATTGAATAACATTATTAAGTTGATAGACATATTTATTCTTCGCGGCAAGGATAGCTCGTTCACTGAGCCAACCGTGATTTCCTATTATTTATTTGAATATTAGGAAACACCTTTTCGATCATTTCTTTTTTTTGATGTTACTAAGTTGCAAAAATTATCAGGCAGTGGTATGTCCTGACGTCTCATCTACTGGCAGCTTTCCGTTCCCAATATCCAGTAACTCGTGAGAATACCTCGGCTGATTGGTCGTTCTGCAGCTGGACACGCATATTTGTAGTCAACTACAGTGTACGTATGCTTCGCCACAATGTATATACTTTATATCAATTTTGGGACAGGGCAAGTATTATAATAGCGTGTGGTTGAAAGTGCTATGACATAAACCTTCGCAGCAGTGTACTCAACAATTTCCCAAAGTTTCATGACGATCGGATGAATGGTATAGTAATGCATAAAGTAAATACTTTATATTAATTTTGGGCCTGGGCAAGTATTGTAATGGCGTATGGTTGAAAGTAATATACTAAAACCCTTCGCGGGAGTATACTCAACAATGTTTCAAAATGTAAGCTCAATAGGTACAGAACTTTTGAAGCGTACACAAATAAACATAACATATATATATATATATATATATATATATATATATATATATATATATATATATATATATATAGAGAGAGAGAGAGAGAGAGAGAGAGAGAGAGAGAGAGAGAGAGGGAGAGAGAGAGAGAGAGAGAGAGGGAGGAAGAGAGAGAGGGGGTGGAGAGAGAGAGAGAGCGCAAGATAATCTCAGCGTACACTTCAGTTATGACGTTTCTTTAAAAATAACTTTTTCATTGAAATAATTGATGACTTTATTGAAGTAAATATTGCAAGTAATGCTAGGAAACACTCAGAACCTTGACTCTGAAGGTGTGCGTGTGGTTTAGCTTGTTCTTTGTTTGCTCTCTGCAAACACCCGCCCATAAAAACTCTAAACTTGTCTGTTTAAATAGTTCCGTGTTTTCGTGCGCTTGCGGACACTAAAATAATGAAGAACTGACAACACTTGAGTGTACCAGCAATAGTGAAACCAAAAACCAGTCTTTCTAAGCTTAAACTCAGTCAGATGAGGGCAGGGAAGACAAGAGAAGCTGCCAGACAGCGACCATTATAATTCGTTTTATCCCCACCAAGGTTAAATACATTTGTGTTTAGGTTATTAAAGTTTAGCCTAGCACATAAAAAGATTTTGTTTTTGTGCATTCAATTAAACTTCAACTTGTTTGTTTAGAGTTGCGATTATCTACACTTTTCTCTGACATTCTTCTGGTAGATTAACATTCTAGAGCGGCTTATATTGTGGACAGTCTAAATGAAGTTTTATATTTGTAGATTCAATTTTCAATTTGAACATTTTAGAGTTGCGTTAATCTATAATTTTCTCTGACATTCTTCAATTATATGTTACATTCTAGAGCAGCTTACATCGTGGACAGTTTAAATGAAGTTTTATGTTTGTAGATTCAATTAAACTTTAACTTGTTTGTTTAGAGTTGTGATAATCTACACTTTTCTCTGACATTCTTATTGTAGAAGATGTCACATTCTAGAGAAGCTAAAGTCGTGGACAGTCAAAATGAAGTTTATGTTTACAGATTTTATGTTGTAAATAAAATTTCAAATTTTTTGTTTAGAGTTGCGATAATCTACGCATTTGTAACAGTTGTACGGGTTTGCTGAAAAACGAACTTATCGAAGCTATAACCAAAATCGATTTTTGCTCCAAGTTCGAACCAAATTTGTTTTAAGTTTACGTATCCTACTAATTAATTAATTCCGACCACTGTTAGATTCAACGGAATTTTGAAATTTAAAATGCTACTTCATGCAGATTTTAATGTTAACGTTTAAATCAGATGTTATTGTTTCAATTTACAAAAAAGTGTACTTGATAAAAATACAGTTGAAAATTTCCTTCCATCACGTTAACGAAAAAACTGCCTGCCTCAAATATTTAGTATTTTATTTTTTTGTGTTAACCTCTTTGGGCCTATTTTATGCCAGTTATAGGCTAGTGATGAAGAGATGAAATCGATGTAACAAGAAGAAAATTAACTACGGCAACGTGGGCGCAATGAATACAGAATCTATAAGGACACTTCTTGCCTGTAAAACTCAGAACATTTTTTCGGCCGAGAACGCTACTTGGATTCCCCGCCGACAGACAGCGCTGCATGTTTTTTTCTGAACATGTAGCTCAGAGAAAGATAGAAATAGGGGTTATGGCATTCTCTGTCTCGCTCTTCCTACCAACAACTGAGGGGTTGAGCGAAAATTGTTCGTGTTTACGTCCCAGGTCAACTTTCCTAAACTTTCGTTTTCATTACGGCAGTGAGCCTGTCTATTTAATACAAAACATCGGTTTCTTCCTTTCCTAGACCACCAGTTCCACAACGACGACATCATGTTTTTCTGAAGTTGAACTATATATTTGACCGAGTACTATTTGATAAATTTAACAATAATATTTGGTAGAACCTTAATTAATGTACATGCATTGTAAACGTTTAAAATTAAAGAAGTTTAAAAAACTGTATAAAATATAATACTTTGGATCAATTACTACATTGTTTATTTCATCACATACTATTCCTAAAATATTTTAAGTAGTGCTGTCTTACATAATAAACAAGACATTGGTAGAGTATTAAATAAGAACCCAAATGAGAATTAGAAAAAAAGTTTTTTTGTTTGGAGTTATAATGAAATTAGTTCTGGTTCACATGCCATGTTTAGATTCTGTATTCATTGGTGGGTGTGTCCGCGTTGTAACGTCAAACCGACTGGGTATTACTACTAACCTATAAGCGCACCTCTAATATGTGTATTATAAACGTAATGCTGGGCTGTGCCTTGATATAAAACTGCCGTTTTCTAATAATAAATAGTTTATACTCCAGAGAGTAGTTATTGGCAGAACTTACTCGAAAATATACCACTTGCTGCCTTCTTCGTTATAATATTTACGATACCTAAATAGAATTCACAACGGGAAACACTTGTGTAACTGAAGATTGAATGACTTGCAGTAAAATGGTGGTGATAATTAGTTGTTTGCCGATCTGTTCTTCGAACAGTCAGTCACCTCTATTTGGAGATACAAGCTGTAACTGATTTAAACAATATTAAACTATTGGTCTGATCGAAATTGTATGGTTTCGAAAGATGTTGTCATAGATAGAGTAAGTGTTATTGAGAACTATTATCGAGATTTTTAAAAAGTGTAACTCGTAATCTATATATTTCAAATAGATTTTTTATTAATTACCGAATTTCGATTGGAAATTGTGTTACTGGAACTGTAGTTGAAAACAAAAATTGATTTCAGCAATAAAAAATCTGTTACCCAGCATAATGTCGACCGTTTCAAAATGTCGGTAATTCAAGATCATAAATTTTCGTAACTTTTTATCTTGTAAGTTACATTTTCGTAATCAGCGTTAAATCTTCCTTACACTTCAAAATTCCATTGAAAATTCGAAAGTGAACCTAAAGGTTGAGGGATGGTTTATTCTCGTGTTTTAAATATAAATTTATGGTTTCCTGTTACAACCAGAACTGAAAGCACAATCACAGCAGCAGAAATGAAATATCTAACGTGGGTAGCTGATAAAACTCGATTTTTTACGGAAAGGTAAGTTAAAACTAAAGATCAGGGCAGAAGAACGTTTATGAAAGACCCAATTGAAATTGTTTGGGCACGTGAACAGGATAGGTAAAGGTAGGATTCCAAAAATATTTTGTAGGCAAGACTGATTGAGGGAAGATTGAAAGAGAAAGAGAGAGAGAGAGAGAGAGATTAAACAAATGATAATTGACAGAAGATGGAAGACATTTTCATATGCCCGACATCATGGAAGGAAGGTAAGAAGGAAGAAGGAAGGAAGGAAGGAAGGAAGGAAGGAAGGAAGGAAGGAGGAAGGAAGGAAGGAAGGAGGAAGGAAGGAAGGAAGGAAGGAAGGAAGGAGGAAGGAAGGAGGGAGGGAGGAAGGAAGGGAGGGAGGAAGGAAGGAGAAAGGAAGGAAGGGAGGGAGGAAGGAAGGAAAGAAGGAAGGGAGGGAGGAAGGAAGGAAAGAAGGAAGGGAGGGAGGATGGAGGGAAGGAAGGGAGGAAGGAGGAATAAAGGAAGGAAAGAAGGAGGCGGAAGGAAGAATAAAGGAAGGAAGGAAGGAAGGAGTAGGAAGGAAGGAGGAAGGAGGGAGGAAGTTAGGAAGAAGGGAGGAAGGAAGGAGGAAGAGGGAGAGGAAGAGGAAGAAGAAGTGAAAGAATAAGAGAAGAAAAGAGACTTTTGAATTTTAAATGTAAAATCTTAATGCTGTTTACAATGGTAAAATTAGATATTCTAAAAATTGTAAAATTAAAAAGCTATAATTTCTACGGCTTTCAGGAAGTAATTTTTTAATTTAAAATTATTAGTAGCTTATATCAAAATTTTCATTTGTGTAGCCATAATGTGGGATCATTACTTTTTGATCCAACACATCAACTTGGCATGCTCCGATTTTTATTGTTATTGTAGCACATAAATAGATAATAGCACCTAGCGGAGCATATTGTTTCAACATTGTCTTTTAAAATTTCTGTCTCATGTCATTTGAGTTACGAAACAGCTGTAGTTTCACACGGCCTGCATTAACACGCGGAATTACAAAGGCAATAAGGCAATACTTTACAATAGGACTAAATTGTACACTTAGAAGCTGTTATTCATTACGTAATCACAGCCTTCTAGAAATAAAGATTTTGAAATAACGATGATTTGCGATAATTCTTAAGTTAGACAAAATGTACTGTACTTCCAAAATTAAAAAGTGAATAACAAAAATGATTGGTTTAAAACTCAGAGATTTGTCTGTCTACCAAGGTTTTTTATGCATAACCTATATGTAGCATAACTTCTTCACTAATTTACAATTAATCTTAAATTTTGCTCTTATCGGAAAAGTACATCAGATATGTATGTTTACAAAAATTAGTATTTCTAGTTAAGGTTTTTATATCCCCTAATCAATCCCTACTGACTGATTTAACTGATACGTACATCGGATCGTCATTATAAGCTTTATAGGCCTTCATTTCAAAACAATCGATTAGTTAAAATTGGAGTTATGCGCATTAGGAAAATATTGGTAGACAGACGGATTTCTGAGTTTTAAACCAATAACTTTTGGTAAACACTTTTTAATTTTAGGAATACAGAACATTTTGTCTAACCTAAAAATGATCACAAACCATCGTTACTTCGAAATCTGTTTCCAGAAGGCAGTGGTTAGTCATGAATAACAATTTCTAAACGTACAATTTGCAATTCTATTGTTAAATTTGTATGCCTTATTGCTTTTGTAGTTTCTACATTATGTGTGCTAACGTAGGCCGTGTGAAACAGCTGTTTCATAATTCAAATGACATAATCGGGCAGAAAGTTTAAATACTCTTCACCTTAAAGATGGCATCTGAGTACACTAGGACTTGCAACCTCAAACTATAAGAATAAAAAATGTTAAACTACAGACCAATAAAGAAGTCTTGGATAAAAAAACAATCCACAAACTATGGTCAGCGTGAAACAATTTTGATAACTATTAACATGAATTGTATTTTCTGGACATCAGTGTTGATTGATTGATTTATTTATTATCTTGTTTTGCTGCGAAGTTACGACTTTTAGGTCTTATCTTTAACACTATTAAAGTATTAAAAAACACATTAGGTCATATCTTCATAATCGTAAAAGAAAATATCGGAAAAAACTGGTTCAAAAGTCACGTGATTTTGTTTTTAATTTTTGTGGAAACTGTCACTGGTTTTTTTACAAATTTTGCATACCCACTTAAGTTATGTTTCTGCAAGTATTATAAAAAGTACAATACTTGTACAGCTTGGTAAATAATGTGTTCATCATCATTACAAGCCAGTTTCAGAAGCAATTATCTTTAGTTTTACCTTTGTATTTTTTTAATATTTGCCCGAGGCTTTCATATCCAAATCGTGAGAGATGTATAATACTATGAAATCTCTCCATGACGAGAAAGTCATTGCGGTTGCCGTCTTGTTTGTTTGAATCTGGGAGCAATAATTATTTTTCTAGAAATCGGATGGTGTTTCTATTTTAGAATTTTTTTCAGTGTATGAGATTATACAGGCTGTTTTAGGACCTCGCAGGGTTAAAAAGGGCAAGACCTGAGGTGATATCGGCATTGATAAGAAGCAGCTGAGCTGTTTAAGTAATTATTATTATCACTTAAATTTTTTTATCAGTAATGAGACGGTGTTTAAAAGAAATCTTTCAATGCAGTTGACTTGAAAAAGTAATAAAAATAATTAAAGCTTGTGTGTGTTGCTTTAATTTTTATAGAGTTTCATTTTATATCAGCTGATTACCTACGTACTTGACAAAAATAATATCCGACTGAACGTCATCAAATCGGACAATAGTTTCCTGAATAACTCTTACTGCAGCTATTCTAGATAAATTTCAGCTATTTTAATTTAGCTGTTAGTTGGAGGTAAATTTTTAAAGTTTAAAGTCGCAGGAGCCAAGAATTTTAGGTAAAATACTGGCCTACTGTGACAATTTTACTTTTTTGAGAAGTTCAACGAAGTCACAGAAATTTTCTTTCCTTAGATTTTTACACCAACAGTTCAGAAATTCCGATAGTGTTTTGAAGAGTCTTTTTTTAACAAATAAACAAAATAATAATATGGTAAACAGCTTATAAAATGATTTATATTTTTTTCTACTGTAATATGTTTTTACATTAGTATAAAGATATGACAGACAGAAGTCGTTAATATTAATTTAAATCTGCTATAATAATAAATTCAAAAAGTTTACTGATTTTTGTCAGAAAATATTACAATAGTTTCCAATATTACAATATATCTGTACTCGTATTGCAGCTATTTTAATTTAGCTGTTAGTTGAAACTAAGGAATTTTTAAAATGTCAAGCTACAGGAGCCAAGAATATCGGGTAATATACTGGCGTGATGTTATAATTTTACTTTTTGAGTATTTTCTTTCCTTAGATTTTTATACCAAAAGTTCAGAAATTCCGATAGTGTTTTGAAGAGCCTTTTTTAACAAATAAACAAAAATTATAATCTCTTAAAAGAGCCTACAAAATTATTTCAATCTTTCCAAATTTTTCGATTTTTGTGTAAATGTCTTTACTGTAATATGATTTTACAGGGTTATAAAGGATCTAACAGGATATCAGTGCTGATAGACGGCAGTTGTTATTATTAATTTCAGTTACGAGGTGTATTCAGAAAGTAACGACAGTTTTTAAATTTCGCGGGCTTGGAGAGTCCCATTGTCAAACATTTTTTTATTATGTTGGTATACATGCCCTTGAAGTATGATAAAATTTTCAGCTGTTTTCATTGTTGACTTTGTCTGTGACAACCACTAAGGTTAGATGTGTTTTTATGAGCTCGGCGATTTTCGTTTGTTAAAAGGAATGGATCAAATAATTTGTATAAAATTTTGCGTAAAAATGGGATAAAGTGTAACAAAGTGTGTGAAATGTTAACAAAGGCCTATGGTGGCTATGAGTAAAGAAAGAGTTTACGACTGGTATAAGCGTTTCCAAGAAGACCGTGAAGACGTTGAAGATGACGAACGTACTGGACGCCCCAGTACATCAACGACCGATGAAAACGTGGACAAAGTGAAAGAAATGATTAGGAACAATCGCCGAATCACAATTAGAGAAGTCGCTGATGATGTTGGCATATCGATTGGATCATGTCATGACATTGTTTCCAGTGTTTTGTGTATGAAACGCGTGGCAGCAAAATTCGTTCCAAAATTTTAAATTTTGAACAAAAAAAGCGGCGAATGGAAGTTGCTCAGGAGTCACTAAATGAAGTCAACGACGATGCAGAATTACTTACACGTATTATAACAGGTGACGAAACATGGGTTTAAGGATATGACGTCGAAATTAAGGCTCAATGATCCCAGTGAAGGCATTCTGGCTCGCCAAGACCGAAAAAGGCTCGACAAGTGCGGTCGAACTTGAAGATTATGCTCACTTAGTTCTTCGATATTAATGGCATAGTGCATCATGAATTCCTGCCACTAGGTGAAACGGTCAATAAGGAGTACTACCTACAAGTTCAACGCCGTTTCGTGAAGCAATCCGAAAAAAACGCCCGGATCTGTTGAAAAACAGTTCATGGCTTTTGCACCACGATAATGCACCAGCTCACACTTCATTGCTTGTTCGTGAATTTTTTTGGTAAAAACAGTACTGTAACGATGCCGCTGCCTCCACATTCGCCAGACATGGCTCCGTGTGACTTTTTCCTATTTCCAAAAATAAAGAGAACGTTAAAGGGCCGTCGTTTTACAGCCGTAGATGACATTAAAAGCGCATCGCTGAAAGAACTGAAGGCTATCGCAAAGATCGAGTTTGAGAAGTGTTTCGAGGATTGGAAGAAGCGCTGGCACAAGTGCATAATCTCCAATAAATATTTTGTTCAAAAAATTAAAATTCTCGTTACTTTCTGAACACACCTCGTATAGTTCTATTATAATAATAAATTTAAAACGTTTACAGATTAGATTCATACAATTTTAATCATTGGATTTTAGCCTCAAAATTTCAAAGATGTTGTTCTTGCATCAGTTTGAACAAAATACACTGTTAGAACTTTTGTAAAGAGGAAAACACTCAATTTTGAACAATGACGTAATTTTTACATTCTTTCTGCGGTGAGGATAGGCTAGCATTCATTAATATTCCCCGGATAATTCCATTTCGCAAACATAACTAACTCAGTTACAGGCAGTAAAACAATCTGTAGGCGCAAAGATATCTTTCAAACTTTATCTACCACTGGATGGACTCAACAGTTCGGGTACGGTAAAACTGTAACGGCTTTTACACACACGAAATTTCGGTAATAGTGAATAACATTTTGATGTATCTATCAAAAATTTAGGCCCTCTGACTCCAAAAAGTGGTTTTAATTGAATATTTGTCTGTTTGTGTTTTTGCACTTTGCTGCACACTAAAGCAATTGTTTACGAAATTCGTCGTAGGTCTGGTTTGTTAAATCTCGAGATTATTTTTTTAGTTTTACTGATGAAGGTTTTGAAGCTATTTTTTGAAAAAACCGCCAATTTTTCACAAATTGTGCTAAAGTGTAGTACATTAAGTACCCAAACTGAAAATATGTGCCCGCTATATCCCCTAAAAACCCGCTTAATTATCGTAAAAAATCGACCTAGTTTTTCAAAATTGTCTCACCAGATTCAGCTCAAATTTTGCTGAGATAATTTGAAGATTCATAAATGAAAACAGTGTAGTAAATAAATAAAATAAACTTTCCGGGAGAAAACCCAAAAATAAACCATGCACGCTGATGGGTTTGTTTGGGTATTTCCTATTCTTCATAAATGATCAAGTTTCATACGTGATGTAACAGTTTTGAGAAATGAAGTTCATTTTCTAGATTTTCGTCGGTATCTTTCAAACCGATTTTTGTACGGGGGGGAGGAAATAATTAAGCGTTCGAAATTTGTGCAATATTCTTTCTCAATTTGTTTATTTATTTTTATTGAAAACACAATTCCCTATAAAGCAAGTGCGCTTAACAAGCAATTTAAGCCAACGATGATAAAGCTTGACTCCGATTGGCAGAAAGTTGGGATCAAGGTTAATGCCTTCAAGATAGTCATCACTCCTAAAGAATGATATAGTTACACCTTGCATATGAAACTTCAAGACTATAATCTATTTTTATTAATTTTGTCACACAATGCTACACCCCATTTTTATTAATAGTGTATCTTCTAACCTAATTATTTGAAACTCATTATGAGTCACAATTCTGTGCAACTGGCGGTACCTTTGTCTCATTAATTGATAAGATAAGTAAAATCTTTTAAATCAAATTAGAGGTTAATAATTAATTGCACTATTTTAACTTAATCTTTTTTATTTCTGCTAGGAATGTTATTGTTGCACCTTTCATAGTTCTGACAGTATTTTTATTTGCTGACGCGTTTCGGATAACATCCATTATCAATGTAAAAACTCAGTGTACTTGTAAAGCAACAAATGTAAAACAAACGAGACGAAAATTTAAATTTAAAGAAACACATTTAAATACAAAAAATACTATTCAAATTACACCACACATTTAGCTCATTTTTCATATCCAAGGCAAATGATAAATTCAGTGAAAATATTATATTTGCGGGAAAAAAAGGCAGTAAATATTTTAGACAATTTGGAAATATATAAGGCCACGTGGCAACTAAATGCGGAGCGGACTCAAACTTTGTACTTTTGATTATTGATCACATTTACATTTTTCAGATTGTTGAATATTATTATAAACAATAATTACATTGATAAATTAAATAGGCCTAGTGTTTTGGTTTTTATGATATTTTAATTTTTTCACCAGCCTTTCTGGAATTCTGCCCAGGCTTCTCGGATTCAACCGGAACGGTACCGCCGTCCCCATTCGACGGATCTGAGCCGCCTCGGTGGCTTAGTTGATAGCGTACTAGGCTTTCACCCCGAGGACCCGGGTTCGATTCCCGGCTAAAGCTTGGCATTTTCATACGCTATAAAATCATCCCATCGTCTGCATTAGCCCAAGTGTGCACAATAG